>OZ038402.1:2642977-2743905 GCA_964036045.1 Eutreptiella sp. 'Long Island Sound 2002' | reverse complement strand
CCTCCCTCACACCAGCCGCCTTGACTGCCGTTACTCGGGGGGGCTCTCCGATGCAGATGGGGCCCTCATCGTGGCCTGAACAGCCGACAGCCCCGGGGCTGCAAGTGGATCGCTGGTGCGGGGCACAGGGCCCGTACGCAGGGGGTGAAGGCAAACACGTGCGGGAAAGGGAGGGACGGATGGGAATTGGTGGAATGGACCGGAACACGGTCCTGCGCGGTCCTGCGCGTGGGCAGGCCACTGGTTGGGTCACGCCCCACCACAACGCACCGGGGGCTGGGGTAGGGTACCCCACTGCACGCCACGCCACGCCACGCCACGCCACGCCACGCCACGCCACACCACACCACACCACACCACACCACACCACACCACGCCACACCACACCACACCACACCACACCACACCACACCACACCACACCACACCACACCACACCACACCACACCACACCACACCACACCACACCACACCACACCACACCACACCACACCACACCACACCACACCACACCACACCACACCACACCACACCACACCACACCACACCACACCACACCACACCACACCACACCACACCACACCACACCACACCGCACCGCACCGCACCGCACCGCACCGCACCGCACCGCACCGCACCGCACCGCACCGCACCGCCCCCCCCCACCCCACCCCACCCCACCCCACCCCACCCCACCCCACACCGCACCGCACCGCACCGCACCGCACCGCACCGCACCGCACCACACCACACCACACCACACCACACCACACCACACCACACCACACCACACCACACCACACCACACCACACCACACCACACCACACCACACAACACCACACCACACCACACCACACCACACCACACCACACCACACCACACCACACCACACCACACCACACCACACCACACCACACCACACCACACCACACCACACCACACCACACCACACCACACCACACCACACCACACCACACCACAGCACACCACACCACACCACACCACACCACACCACACCACACCACACCACACCACACCACACCACACCACACCACACCACACCACGCCACGCCACACCACACCACACCACACCACACCACACCACACCACACCACACCACACCACACCACACCACACCACACCACACCACGCCACGCCACGCCACGCCACACCACACCACACCACACCCACACCACACCACACCACACCACACCACACCACACCACACCACACCACACCACACCACACCACACCACACCACACCACACCACACCACACCACACCACACCACACCACACCACACCACACCACACCACACCACACCACACCACGCCACGCCACACCACACCACACCACACCACACCACACCACACCACACCACACCACACCACACCACACCACACCACACCACACCACACCACACCACACCACACCACACCACACCACACCACGCCACGCCACGCCACGCCACACCACACCACACCACACCACACCGCACCGCACCGCACCGCACCACGCCACGCCACGCCACGCCACGCCACACCACACCACACCACACCACACCACACCACACCACACCACACCACACCACACCACACCACACCACACCACACCACACCACACCACACCACACCACACCACACCACACCACACCACACCACACCACACCACACCACACCACACCACACCACACCACACCACACCACACCACACCACACCACACCACACCACACCACACCACACCACACCACACCACACCACACCACACCACACCACACCACACCACACCACACCACACCGCACCGCACCGCACCACACCACACCACACCACACCACGCCACGCCACGCCACGCCACGCCGCACCGCACCACACCACACCACACCACACCACACCACACCACGCCACGCCACGCCACGCCACGCCACGCCACGCCACGCCACGCCACGCCACGCCACGCCACGCCACGCCACACCACACCACACCACACCACACCACACCACACCACACCACACCACACCACACCACACCACACCACACCGCACCGCACCGCACCACACCACACCACACCACACCACACCACACCACGCCACACCACACCACACCACACCACACCACACCACACCACACCACACCGCACCGCACCACACCACACCACACCACACCACACCACACCACACCACGCCACGCCACGCCACGCCACACCACACCACACCACACCACACCGCACCGCACCGCACCGCACCGCACCGCACCGCACCGCACCGCACCACACCACACCACACCACACCACACCACACCACACCACACCACACCACACCACACCACACCACACCACACCACGCCACGCCACGCCACGCCACGCCACGCCACGCCACGCCACACCGCACCGCACCGCACCACACCACACCACACCACACCACACCACACCACACCACACCACACCACACCACACCACACCACACCACACCACACCACACCACACCACACCACACCACACCACACCACACCACACCACGCCACGCCACGCCACGCCACGCCACACCACACCACACCACACCCCACCCCACCCCACCACGCCACGCCACGCCACGCCACGCCACGCCACGCCACGCCACGCCACGCCACGCCACGCCACACCACACCACACCACACCACACCACACCACACCACACCGCACCGCACCGCACCGCACCGCACCGCACCGCACCGCACCGCACCGCACCGCACCGCACCGCACCGCACCGCACCGCACCGCACCGCACCGCACCGCACCGCACCGCACCGCACCGCACCGCACCGCAACGCACCGCACCGCTCCGCACCGCACCGCACCGCACCGCACCACACCACACCGCACCGCACCGCACCACACCACACCACACCACACCACGCCACGCCACGCCACGCCACGCCACGCCACGCCACACCACACCACACCACACCACACCACACCACACCACGCCACGCCACGCCACGCCACGCCACGCCACACCACACCGCACCGCACCGCACCGCACCGCACCGCACCGCACCGCACCGCACCGCACCGCACCGCACCGCACCACACCACACCGCACCGCACCACACCACACCACACCGCACCGCACCGCACCACACCACACCACACCACACCACGCCACGCCACGCCACGCCACGCCACGCCACGCCACACCACACCACACCACACCACACCACACCACACCACGCCACGCCACGCCACGCCACGCCACGCCACACCACACCGCACCGCACCGCACCGCACCGCACCGCACCGCACCGCACCGCACCGCACCGCACCGCACCGCACCACACCACACCGCACCGCACCACACCACACCACACCGCACCGCACCGCACCACACCACACCACACCACGCCACGCCACGCCACGCCACGCCACGCCACGCCACGCCACACCACACCACACCACACCACACCACACCACACCACACCACACCACACCGCACCGCACCGCACCGCACCGCACCGCACCGCACCGCACCGCACCGCACCGCACCGCACCGCACCGCACCGCACCGCACCGCACCGCACCGCACCGCACCGCACCGCACCGCACCGCACCGCACCGCACCGCACCACACCACACCACACCGCACCACACCACACCACACCACACCACACCACACCACACCACACCACACCACACCACACCACACCACACCGCACCGCACCGCACCACACCACACCACACCACACCACACCGCACCACACCACACCACACCACACCACACCACACCACACCACACCACACCACACCACACCACACCACACCACACCACACCACACCGCACCACACCACACCACACCACACCGCACCGCACCACACCACACCACACCACACCACACCAAACCACGCCACACCACACCACACCGCACCGCACCACACCACACCACACCACACCACACCACACCACACCACGCCACACCACGCCACGCCACACCACACCACACCACACCACACCACACCACACCACACCACACCACACCACACCACACCACACCACACCACACCACACCACACCACACCACACCGCACCGCACCGCACCGCACCACACCACACCACACCACACCACACCACACCACACCACGCCACACCACACCACACCACACCACACCACACCACACCGCACCACACCACATCACACCACACCACACCACACCACGCCACACCACACCACACCACACCACACCACGCCACACCACACCACACCGCACCACACCACACCACACCACACCGCATCACACCACACCACACCACACCACACCACACCACACCACACCACACCACACCACACCACACCACACCACGCCACGCCACGCCACGCCACACCACACCACACCACACCACACCACACCACACCACACCACACCACGCCACACCACGCCACGCCACACCACACCACACCACACCACACCACACCACACCACACCACACCACACCACACCACACCACACCACACCACACCACACCACACCACACCACACCGCACCGCACCGCACCGCACCACACCACACCACACCACACCACACCACACCACACCACGCCACACCACACCACACCACACCACACCACACCACACCGCACCACACCACATCACACCACACCACACCACACCACACCACACCACACCACACCGCACCGCACCGCACCGCACCACACCACACCACACCACACCACACCACACCACACCACGCCACACCACACCACACCACACCACACCACACCACACCGCACCACACCACATCACACCACACCACACCACACCACGCCACACCACACCACACCACACCACACCACGCCACACCACACCACACCGCACCACACCACACCACACCACACCGCATCACACCACACCACACCACACCACACCACACCACACCACACCACACCACACCACACCACACCACACCACGCCACGCCACGCCACGCCACGCCACGCCACGCCACACCACACCACACCGCACCACACCGCACCACACCACACCACACCACACCACACCACACCACACCACACCACACCACACCACACCACACCACACCACACCACACCACACCACACCACACCACACCACACCACACCACACCACACCACGCCACGCCTGTGAGAGGGGCAAGGGCAGGAGAAGGGGGTGGGGGGGGGGGGGCAGTGGGCAGGGGAGGCGGCACGGAGTGGTTGCGGGAGGTAGTGCATGGGGGGCACCGAGAGCTGCATGGGGGTGTGTGGGCGCGCCTCCAGGGCCCCGCATCGGCGGCCGGCCGCGTGAACAACTGGGCCCGGGCGCGCCGACGAGGAGGCTCCAATGCGGAGTCTTCATGGCAAGCGTCCAGGTGTGCACGTGGAAAGGGCCCTGGAGGGTGCATGTGAGGGGCCCCCGCCCTAGCAGAGGCGCGGTGCCTGGGAGGAGAGGATGGCCGGTGGCGCGGACATGCGCGGGGGGCCCCAACAACGACCCCCCGCCCTGCAACATGTGCGAGGGTATGAGGGGGAATATGAAGCTGGCCTGAGTGGTTAAGGACTGGAGTGGAGCAGGCTTCCATACCAACAGCCGATGAATATGGGTCAGTCGATTGTGAGCCAGATGGAAATGCCCGGAGACGCAGTCCCTGTCCCCGTCCGGTTGGACACCCCGGTATCGGTATCCAACATCCTTTAGGTACGGTATAAGGCCCCCCGGCCACCACCCCGGCGCCAACACCAGGGAGGGCGTCCGGGAGGGGTAACAGCCCCCGATCCCCCAATGGCAGCCCCAAAGGTGAGCGCACCACTGGAAGGGGCATGTCTGCGGGGTAAACAAATGCGCTGAGTAATTCCCTAACGTAATGAATAGTGCCTACTGCCGTAACTAATGCTTAACAGGGTTAATGCCCCCCCCCCGGGGCCAGTTTAGTGCGCAACCCCCATAGCCGGACTCGACCGGCCGTACTGAGGCGAGCCCAGAAATGGGTATGGCAGGCCACAGTCCAGCTGGTAGCCACGCCTCAGTACACTCCGTGGGCTCATAAGGCCCACGGGGGCCCCAAACACCGTTACGTTCGGGAGTTAAGCCCCGGCGGTGTTTGGGGTTGTTCCTGGTTAAGAGGACTCACGTTGAGTCCCAGATACTGTTACCCCGGGGTTATGACCCCCGGTACTGCCTGCTTACTTGCCTGCTGCTGCTAAGAGATAGGAGGGAGTACCCACAGGCCTGGCAGGAGACTCCGAACACCCCCTGGGGTGGGCTCCCCGTCCCCCCCAGGCCGGTGCGCCCGGTTCTCTGAAGAAGATGGCCCCCCCTTGGCCTGGCAGGAGACTCCGAACACCCCCTGGGCGGGACTCCCTGTCCCCCCCGGGCCGGTGCGCCCGGTTCTCTGAAGAAGATGGCCCCCCATTGGCCTGGCAGGAGACTCCGAACACCCCCTGGGCAGGACTCCCCGTCCCCCCCGGGCCGGTGCGCCCGGTTCTCTGAAGAAGATGGCCCCCCATTGGCCTGGCAGGAGACTCCGAACACACCCTGGGCAGGACTCCCCGTCCCCCCCGGGCCGGTGCGCCCGGTTCTCTGACGAAGATGGCCCCCCTTGGCCTCGCAGGAGACTCCGAACACCCCCTGGGCAGGACTTCCCGTCCCCCCCGGGCCGGTGCGCCTGGTTCTCTGAAGAAGATGGCCCCCCCTTGGCCTAGCAGGAGACTCCGAACACCCCCTGGACAGGACTCCCCGTCCCCCCCGGGCCGGTGCGCCCGGTTCTCTAAAGAAGATGGCCCCCCATTGGCCTGGCAGGAGACTCCGAACACCCCCTGGGCACGACTCCCCGTCCCCCCCGGGCCGGTGCGCCCGGTTCTCTGAAGAAGACGGCCCCCCCTTGGCCTGGCAGGAGACTCCGAACACCCCCTGGGCAGGACTCCCCGTCCCCCCCGGGCCGGTGCGCCCGGTTCTCTGAGGAAGATGGCCCCCCCCTTTGGCCTGGCAGGAGACTCCGAGCGCCCCCTGAACAGGACTCCCTGTCCCCCCCGGGCCGGTGCGCCCGGTCCTCTGAGGAAGATGGCCCCCCATTGGCCTGGCAGGAGACTCCGAACACCCCATGGGCAGGACTCCCCGTCCCCCCCGGGCCGGTGCGCCCGATTCTCTGAGGAAGATGGGCCCCCCTTGGCCTGACAGGAGACTCCGAACACCCCCTGGGCAGGACTCACCGTCCCCCCCGGGCCGGTGCGCCCGGTTCTCTGAGGAAGATGGCCCCCCCTTGGCCTGACAGGAGACTCCGAACACCCCCAGGGCAGGACTCCCCGTCCCCCCCGGGCCGGTGCGCCCGGTTCTCTGAAGAAGATGACCCCCCCTTGGCCGGGCAGGAGACTCCGAACACCCCCTGGGCAGAACTCCCCGTCCCCCCCAGGCAGGTGCGCCCGGTTTCCTGAAGCAGATGGCCCCCCACTGGCATTACAGGAGACTCCGAACACCCCCTGGGCTGGGCTCCCCGTCCCCCCCAGGCCGGTGCGCCCGGTTCTCTGAAGCAGATGGCCCCCCATTGGCCTTACAGGAGACTCCGAACACCCCCTGGGCAATGCTCCCCGTCCCCCCCAGGCCGGTGCGCCCGGTTCTCTGAAGCAGATGGCCCCCCATTGGCCTTGCGGGAGACTCCGAACACCCCCTGGGCTGGGCTCCCCGTCCCCCCCAGGCCGGTGCGCCCGGTTCTCTGAAGCAGATGGCCCCCCATTGGCCTTACAGGAGACTCCGAACACCCCCTGGGCTGGGCTCCCCGTCCCCCCCAGGCAGGTGCGCCCGTTTCTCTGAAGAAGATGGCCCCCCATTGGCCTTACAGGAGACTCCGAACACCCCCTGGGCTGGGCTCCCCGTCCCCCCCAGGCCGGTGCGCCCGGTTCTGTGAAGCAGATGGCCCCCCATTGGCCTGGCAGGAGACTCCAACCACCCCCTAGGCTGGGCTCCCCGTCCCCCCCAGGCCGGTGCGCCCGGTTCTCTGAAGCAGATGGCCCCCCACTGGCCTTACAGGAGACTCCGAACACCCCCTGGGCTGGGCTCCCCGTCCCCCCCGGGCCGGTGCGCCCGGTTCTCTGAAGCAGATGGCCCCCCATTGGCCTTACAGGAGACTCCGAACACCCCCTGGGCTGGGCCCCCCGTCCCCCCAAGGCAGGTGCGCCCGGTTCTCTGAAGAAGATGGCCCCCCATTGGCCTTGCAGGAGACTCCGAACACCCCCTGGGCTGGGCTCCCCGTCCCCCCCAGGCCGGTGCGCCCGGTTCTCTGAAGCAGATGGCCCCCCATTGGCCTGGCAGGAGACTCCGAACACCCCCTGGGCAGGACTTCCCGTCCCCCCCGGGCCGGTGCGCCCGGTTCTCTGAAGAAGATGGCCCCCCCTTGGCCTGGCAGGAGACTCCGAACACCCCCTGGACAGGACTCCCCGTCCCCCCCGGGCCGGTGCGCCCGGTTCTCTAAAGAAGATGGCCCCCCATTGGCCTGGCAGGAGACTCCGAACACCCCCTGGGCACGACTCCCCGTCCCCCCCGGGCCGGTGCGCCCGGTTCTCTGAAGAACATGGCCCCCCATTGGCCTGGCAGGAGACTCCGAACACCCCCTGGGCAGGACTCCCCGTCCCCCCCAGGCCGGTGCGCCCGGTTCTCTGAAGAAGATGGCCCCCCCCTTTGGCCTGGCAGGAGACTCCGAGCGCCCCCTGGGCAGGACTCCCCGTCCCCCCCGGGCCGGTGCGCCCGGTCCTCTGAGGAAGATGGCCCCCCATTGGCCTGGCAGGAGACTCCGAACACCCCATGGGCAGGACTCCCCGTCCCCCCCGGGCCGGTGCGCCCGGTTCTCTGAGGAAGATGGCCCCCCCTTGGCCTGACAGGAGACTCCGAACACCCCCTGGGCAGGACTCACCGTCCCCCCCGGGCCGGTGCGCCCGGTTCTCTGAGGAAGATGGCCCCCCCTTGGCCAGACAGGAGACTCCGAACACCCCCAGGGCAGGACTCCCCGTCCCCCCCGGGCCGGTGCGCCCGGTTCTCTGAAGAAGATGACCCCCCCTTGGCCAGGCAGGAGACTCCGAACACCCCCTGGGCAGAACTCCCCGTCCCCCCCAGGCCGGTGCGCCCGGTTCTCTGAAGCAGATGGCCCCCCACTGGCCTTACAGGAGACTCCGAACACCCCCTGGGCTGGGCTCCCCGTCCCCCCCAGGCCGGTGCGCCCGGTTCTCTGAAGAAGATGGCCCCCCATTGGCCTTGCAGGAGACTCCGAACACCCCCTGGGCTGGGCTCCCCGTCCCCCCCGGGCCGGTGCGCCCGGTTCTCTGAAGAACATGGCCCCCCATTGGCCTGGCAGGAGACTCCGAACACCCCCTGGGCAGGACTCCCCGTCCCCCCCAGGCCGGTGCGCCCGGTTCTCTGAAGAAGATGGCCCCCCCCTTTGGCCTGGCAGGAGACTCCGAGCGCCCCCTGGGCAGGACTCCCCGTCCCCCCCGGGCCGGTGCGCCCGGTCCTCTGAGGAAGATGGCCCCCCATTGGCCTGGCAGGAGACTCCGAACACCCCATGGGCAGGACTCCCCGTCCCCCCCGGGCCGGTGCGCCCGGTTCTCTGAGGAAGATGGCCCCCCCTTGGCCTGACAGGAGACTCCGAACACCCCCTGGGCAGGACTCACCGTCCCCCCCGGGCCGGTGCGCCCGGTTCTCTGAGGAAGATGGCCCCCCCTTGGCCTGACAGGAGACTCCGAACACCCCCAGGGCAGGACTCCCCGTCCCCCCCGGGCCGGTGCGCCCGGTTCTCTGAAGAAGATGACCCCCCCTTGGCCAGGCAGGAGACTCCGAACACCCCCTGGGCAGAACTCCCCGTCCCCCCCAGGCCGGTGCGCCCGGTTCTCTGAAGCAGATGGCCCCCCACTGGCCTTACAGGAGACTCCGAACACCCCCTGGGCTGGGCTCCCCGTCCCCCCCAGGCAGGTGCGCCCGGTTTCCTGAAGAAGATGGCCCCCCATTGGCCTTGCAGGAGACTCCGAACACCCCCTGGGCTGAGCTCCCCGTCCCCCCCAGGCCGGTGCGCCCGGATCTCTGAAGCAGATGGCCCCCCATTGGCCTTACACGAGACTCCGAACACCCCTTGGGCTGGGCTCCCCGTCCCCCCCAGGCCGGTGCGCCCGGTTCTCTGAAGCAGATGGCCCCCCATTGGCCTTACAGGAGACTCCGAACACCCCCTGGGCTGGACTCCCCGTCCCCCCCAGGCCGGTGCGCCCGGTTCTCTGAAGCAGATGGCCCCCCATTGGCCTTACAGGAGACTCCGAACACCCCCTGGGCTGGGCTCCCCGTCCCCCCCAGGCCGGTGCGCCCGGTTCTCTGCAGAAGATGGCCCCCCATTGGCCTGGCAGGAGGCTCCGAACACCCCCTGGGCAGGACTCCCCGTCCCCCCCGGGCCGGTGCGCCCGGTTCTCTGAAGCAGATGGCCCCCCATTGGCCTGGCAGGAGACTCCGAACACCCCCTGGGCAGGACTCCCCGTCCCCCCCAGGCCGGTGCGCCCGGTTCTCTGAGGAACATGGCCCCCCATTGGCCTGGCAGGAGGCTCCGAACACCCCCTGGGCAGGGCTCCCCGCCCCCCCAGGCCGGTGCGCCCGGTTCTCTGAAGAACATGGCCCCCCGTTGGCCTGGCAGGAGACTCCGAACACCCCCTGGGCAGGACTCCCCGTCCCCCCCGGGCCGGTGCGCCCGGTTCTCTGAAGAAGATGGCCCCCCATTGGCCCTGCAGGACGCTCCGACCACCCCCTGGGCTGGACTCCCCATCCCCCCAGGCCGCTGGGCCCCGTTTGTCCATCCCCGCAGGCCCTGCAGGAAACTCCGACCACCCCCTGGGCTGGGCTCCCCATCCCCCCAGGCCGGTGTGCCCGGTTCTACGTCCCCACAGGCCCTGCAGGACACTCCGACCACCCCCTCGGCAGGACTCCCCATCCCCCAGGCTGGTGGGCCCGGTTGTCCATCCCCGCAGGCCCTGCAGGAAACTCCGACCACCCCCAGGACAGGACTCCCCATCCCCCCAGGCCGGTGTGCCCGGTTCTACGTCCCCACTGGCCCTGCATGATGCTCCGACCACCCCCTGGGCGGGACTCCCCATCCCCCCAGGCTGGTGGGCCCGGTTGTCCATCCCCGCAGGCCCTGCAGGAAACTCCGACCACCCCCTGGGCTGTACTCCCCATCCCCCCAGGCCGGTGTGCCCGGTTCTACGTCCTTACAGTCCCTGCAGGACACTCCGACCATCCCCTGGGCAGGACTCCCCGTCCCCCCGGGGCGGTGTGCCCGAATCTACCTCCCCACAGGCCCAGCAAGACACTCCAACCAACCCCTGGGCAGGACTCCCCATCCCCCCAGGCCGGTGTGCCCGAATCTACCTCCCCACAGTCCCTGCAGGACACTCCGACCACCCCTTGGGCAGGACTCCCCGTCCCCCCGGGGCGGTGTGCCCGAATCTACCTCCCCACAGGCCCAGCAAGACACTCCAACCAACCCCTGGGCAGGACTCCCCATCCCCCCAGGCCGGTGTGCCCGAATCTACCTCCCCACAGTCCCTGCAGGACACTCCGATCACCCCTTGGGCAGGACTCCCCGTCCCCCCGGGGCGGTGTGCCCGAATCTACCTCCCCACAGGCCCAGCAAGACACTCCAACCAACCCCTGGGCAGGACTCCCCATCCCCCCAGGCCGGTGGGCCCGGTTGTCCATATCGCAGGCCCTGCAGGAAACTCGGACCATCCTCTGGGCTGGACTCCCCATCCCCCCAGGCCGGTGTGCCCGGTTCTACGTCCCCACGGGCCCTGCAGGACACTCCGACCACCCCCTGGGCAGGACTCCCCATCCCCCCAGGCCGGTGGGCCCGGTTGTCCATCCCCGCAGCCCCTGCAGGAAACTCCGACCACCCCCTGGGCTGGACTCCCCATCCCCCCAGGCCGGTGTGCCCGGTTCTACGTCCCCACAGGCCCTGCAGGACACTCCGACCACCCCCTGGGCAGGACTCCCCGTCCCCCCAGGCCGGTGGGCCCGGTTGTCCATCCCCGCAGGCCCTGCAGGACACTCCAACCAACCCCTGGGCTGGGCTCCCCATCCCCCCAGGCCGGTGTGCCCGGTTCTACGCCCCCGCAGGCCCTGCAGAACACTCCGACCACCCCCTGGGCAGGACTCCCCATCCCCCCAGGCCGGTGTGCCCGGTTCTACGTCCCCACAGGCCCTGCAGGACGCTCCGGCCACCCCCTGGGCTGGACTCCCCGTCCCCCTAGGCCGGTGTGCCCGGTTCTACGTCCCCACAGGCCCTGCAGGACGCTCCGACCACCCCCTGGGCAGGACTCCCCATCCCCCAGGCCGGTGGGCCCGGTTGTCCATCCCCGCAGGCCCTGCAAGAAACTCCCACCACCCCCTGGGCGGGACTCCCCATCCCCCCAGGCCGGTGTGCCCGGTTCTACGCCCCCGCAGGCCCTGCAGGACGCTCCGGCCACCCCCTGGGCAGGACTCCCCATCCCCCCAGGCCGGTGTGCCCGGTTCTACGTCCCCACAGGCCCTGCAGGTCGCTCCGACCACCCCTTGGGCAGGACTCCCCATCCCCCCAGGCTGGTGGGCCCGGTTGTCCATCCCCGCAGGCCCTGCAGGAAACTCCGACCATCCCCTGGGCTGGACTCCCCGTCCCCCCAGGCCGGTGTGCCCGAATCTACCTCCCCACAGGCCTTGCGATGCACTCCGACCACCCCCTGGGCAGAACTCCCCGTCCCCCCAGGCCGGTGTGCTGGGTTCTACGTCCCCACAGGCCCTGCAGGACGCTCCGACCACCCCCTGGGCATGACTCCCCATCCCCCCAGGCCGGTGGGCCCGGTTGTCCATCCCCGCAGGCCCTGCAAGAAACTCCGACCACCCCCTGGGCTGGACTCCCCATCCCCCCAGGCTGGTGTGCCCGGCCCACGTCCCCACAGGCCCTGCAGGACACTCCGACCACCCCCTGGGCAGGACTCCCCATCCCCCGAGGCCGGTGTGCCCGGTTCTACGTCCCCACAAGCCCAGCACGAAACTCCGACCACCCCCTGGGCTGGACTCCCCATCCCCCCAGGCCGGTGTGCCCGGTTGTCCGTCCCCGCAGACCCTGCAGGAAACTCCGACCACCCCTGGGCACAACTCCCCGTCCCCCCAGGCCGGTGTGCCCGGTTCTACGTCCCCACAGGCCCTGCAGGACGCTCCGACCACCCCCTGGGCAGGACTCCCCATCCCCCCAGGCCGGTGTGCCCGAATCTACCTCCCCACAGTCCCTGCAGGACACTCCGACCACCCCTTGGGCAGGACTCCCCATCCCCCCAGGCCGGTGGGCCCGGTTGTCCATCCCCGCAGGCCCTGCGGGAAACTCCGGCCACCCGCTGGGCTGGACTCCCCGTCCCCCCAGGCCGGTGTGCCCGGTTCTACGCCCCCACAGGCCCTGCAGGACGCTCCGACCACCCCCTAGGCTGGACTCCCCGTCCCCCCAGGCCGGTGGGCCCGGTTGTCCATCCCCGCATGCCCTGCAGGAAACTCCGACCACCCCCTGGGCTGGACTCCCCATCCCCCCAGGCCGGTGTGCCCGGTTCTACGTCCCCACGAGCCCTGCAGGACACTCCGACCACCCCCTGGGCAGGACTCCCCACTGCCCCCGGGCAGTGAGGCAGCGCATTGCAGGAGTTGCGCTGCCCACTGCCCCCAGGCAGTGGGGCAGAGCATTGCAGGAGTTCCACTGCCCACTGCCCCCAGCCAGTGAGGCAGTGCATTGCAGGAGTTGCACTGCCCACTGCCCCCAGCCAGTGAGGCGGTGCAATGCAGGAGCTGCACTGCCCACTGCCCCCAGGCAGTGCGGCAGTGGTTTGCAGGAGTGGCACTGCCCACTGCCCCCAGGCAGTGAGGCAGTGCATTGCAGGAGTGGCACTGCCCACTGCCCCCAGGCAGTGCGGCAGTGCATTGCAGGAGTGGCACTGCCCACTGTTCCCAGGCAGTGCGGCAGTGGATTGCAGGAGTTGCACTGTCCACTGCCCCCAGGCAGTGGGGCAGTGCATTGCAGGAGTGGCACTGCCCACTGCCCCTAGCCAGTGAGGCAGTGCATTGCAGGAGTTGCACTGTCCACTGCCCCCAGGCAGTGCGGCAGTGCATTGCAGGAGTTGCACTGCCCACTGCCCCCAGGCAGTGCGGCAGTGCATTGCAGGACTTGCACTGCCCACTGTTCCCAGGCAGTGCGGCAGTGGATTGCAGGAGTTACACTGTCCACTGCCCCTAGGCAGTGGGGCAGTGCATTGCAGGAGTGGCACTGCCCACTGCCCCCGGCCAATGAGGCAGTGCATTGCAGGAGTTGCACTGCCCACTGCCCCCAGGCAGTGAGGCAGTGCATTGCAGGAGTTGCACTGCCCACTCCTCCCGGGCAGTGAGGCGGTGTATTGCAGGAGTGGCACTGCCCACTGCCCCCAGACAGTGAGGCAGTGCATTGCAGGAGTTGCACTGCCCACTGTTCCCAGGCAGTGAGGCAGTGCATTGCAGGAGTTGCACTGTCCACTGCCCCCAGGCAGTGGGGCAGTGCATTGCAGGAGTGGCACTGTCCACTGCCCCCAGGCAGTGAGGCAGTGCATTGCAGGAGTGGCACTGCCCACTGTTCCCAGGCAGTGAGGCAGTGCATTGCAGGAGTTGCACTGTCCACTGCCCCCAGGCAGTGCGGCAGTGCATTGCAGGAGTGGCACTGCCCACTGCCCCCAGCCAGTGAGGCAGTGCATTGCAGAAGTTGCACTGTCCACTGCCCCCAGGCAGTGCGGCAGTGCATTGCAGGAGTTGCACTGCCCACTGCCCCCAGCCAGTGAGGCAGTGCATTGCAGGAGTTGCACTGCCCACTGTTCCCAGGCGGTGCGGCAGTGCATTGCAGGAGTTGCACTGCCCACTGCCCCCAGGCAGTGCGGCAGTGCATTGCAGGACTTGCACTGCCCACTATTCCCAGGCAGTGCGGCAGTGGATTGCAGGAGTTGCACTGTCCACTGCCCCCAGGCAGTGGGGCAGTGCATTGCAGGAGTGGCACTGTCCACTGCCCCCAGGGAGTGAGGCAGTGCATTGCAGGAGTTGCACTGTCCACTGCCCCCAGGCAGTGGGGCAGTGCATTGCAGGAGTGGCACTGCCCACTGCCCCCAGCCAGTGAGGCAGTGCATTGCAGGAGTTGCACTGTCCACTGCCCCCAGGCAGTGCGGCAGTGCATTGCAGGAGTTGCACTGCCCACTCCTCCCGGGTAGTGAGGCGGTGTATTGCAGGAGTGGCACTGCCCACTGCCCCCAGGAGGAGGAGGAGGAGGAGGAGGAGCGCCTGCCGCGGTCCCACGTACGGTGAGCCTTGGCGTCGTCCCTCGGGGGCCAAACGCAGGCTCTGCCGAGGGAGTCCTCCGTCTTACCTCCGCTAGAGCAAGACGAATCTCGTCGCACACCTGAGAACGCTCCTCCCAGCAGGCCGTCTGGGTCACAACGTCGGTGTACGACAACGCTACGGCTCGATCTGCTCTCCGGTCCCGGCCACCAACCGCTCCGACCTGTCCTGGATCCACCCGAGTAAGCGTTCCAAGATCAACGGGCACGGAAGATGTGGGTCTCCCGGGGCATCACCTCCGACTTAGAACGCCGCCAGACAAGGAGCGCGGTCCGGCACGACTGCGCGCAGCACCGGAGCGGTCCGGGCGCGTGAGGTCGAGGACGGGTCACGGGCGGGGACAGGGCCACGGGGCGGGCCGACCCATGGCCACCTGCATGTCCTTAAAGACCGTGCGGGGTCCTTGGGAAGCCGCAGTGAGGATGGCCGAGAACGCGGAATGTAGTGCGGCACACCACGAGGGGATCACATCTCCACAGAGGCCGGCCTCTAGGCTCCGTCCATTGCCACCGTAATGGATGGCCCAGAGGCGGCGTCGATCCGGGAGATGGGGGGCAAGCCCGTGCCGTCCGAGACTGTCCAAGATGATCACGTCATGGGCGTCCAGCTCAATCTCCCGCTGCACGGCCGGCGACACCTGGTTCGTCTCGTTGTACACATACAGGACGCGGCACGGACTGCGCTTGTTCCGGGTGGAGATGGCGGACTTCAACTTAGGGGCCAGGAGGAGGTCCCCTGATAGCCAGAGTCCTAGGAGGACGTCCCAGGCCGGCCACCTGCCCGAGCCGGGCGTTGGGGCCCAGTTGGCTACGTGATACCACTCTGGCGGTGGATCGTTGGCGAGGGACTGGTTAACAGGGGCCCGCGGTAGGGGAGAGAGGTAGTCGGCAAGAGGTAGAACGGGCACCGCGTGCCGCTTATGTAGGAGAACGGTAGTGAGAACGACATCGCAGAGTAGGCGACGGAGACGCGCAGGACGCAGACCTCTGTGCAGCAGGGCATCCCTGTGTGGCGTGGAGATGGCTCCGAGGCGACCAACAGTGTAGGTTGCGACGGTGTGGTGGGCCGGGGAGCCATCCACAGCCAGTATGAACGGCTCGTCCCCCCAAAGGACGAGGGTGCCCCAAGCAGTGGGCGTACAGTGGCGCCAGGCATGGCACCTCTGAGAGAGTCGGGCCGCAAGCCACCGATGGTAGTGGGCGCGGATGAGCGGGTCCAGCGGGCACGAGAGGATATGGCCTCCGGAGGCGGGCATGGTGCAGAGCGGGCAGGACGTATCTCTTGGGGGGAACAGGGAGAGGCGGATGCCGGTGACCGTGAGGTGGTCCCCCCACGTGATGAGACCGTGGCTGACGATGTTGGCGTACTCGTTGAGGTCGGGGAGGTGTTGTGGCGGGGGGGACGCAGAGAAGGCGTGGTGGGAGGCGAGCAAGGCGCGGCGCGCGTGGGGCACGGCGTCGTGGACCTGGAGGCCCGCGTGGGAGAAGCAGACGCGGGGTTTCTGTAGGGGGCCGAGCCACCCCACGGCGTCCGGGCAATTGTCCGCAGCCTGCCCTGCCGCTTCGTCCACCCGGTCCAGCAGGGTATCGAGCCAGGTGCCGGCGATATGGGAATAGAGGTGATGGGGAGGGGCATGACCGTGGGCCATGTCGCGACACGATCTTATGAGATCTCCCTGCAGCGAGTCTTCCGGCTCGCGGCGCCCTTCCTGCGCCGTGATGTACCCTTTGCAGTCCGCGAAGTGCCACGCACCGGATCGGAAGCCGATGGCAGGGTCGGCTGAGGGCCCCTTGGCGGTGAGGGCCACCCATGCCGTGTACAGCTCCGCCGTGTAGGCGTTGTCCAGCCTCAAAGGGATGGGGACGGGGTACACCTGGTACCGGAGGGTGACGGGGCAGAACACCGCCACTGCCCCGCCGCAGCGCCGGGTCTTCGGGCACCACGACGCGTCGTGGAGGATCCCATAGTTCTCAGGGAGCCAGGAGAACGTGGGGACGGTCGCAGTCACCGCTTGGCAGCGTCTAACCGGGGGGACGGTGCCGACCGGCGGAGTGGGGCGGGGCGAGGCCCGGGGCCACCCCTCGCGTCGCGCGTCCTCTGTACTGCGATGGCCCGCAAGCATCCACGCGTGGGTGTCCTGGACCTCGAGTCCGGGCGACGACAGGGCCAGCACATGGGGGGTGTGGTGTGGCAGATGGCTGTCAGGGGGTAAAAGGATGGCGATGTCGCACCGGTGGCACAGGGCAACAAATAGATCGTGGTCCGTGGGGTGTGCGGTGCACCGGAGTCCGAGCTCCGGGGTGAGGCAGGGCTGGGAAGGATGGAACCGCCAGAGGGCAGTGAGGAGCCCGTGGCGCGTGGACCGGCAGACCAGGGAGTTGGGGTGGTTCAGGTGTCGGATGTAGACGCCGAAGAAGTTAGTAAACCCAACGACCGGTGCCGGGGGTATACCGACTCCCCCTTCGGGGACCTCACGGAGGAAGTGAGCAGAGGCGGAGAGGGTCCACCCAGCGGTGGCGCGCATGGCCGAGGCGGTCATGGCGTCCAGCACGCGCAGGGCCCCGTAGGAGGGGGGGCGGACACTGGTAAACCAGTTGACCGTCCCATGACACTTGGCAGTATACATGGCGAGGGGGTAGTGGGCGGGGAGTCGTGGGGCGCGGAGCGCCCGGCACGCAGCGCGGGCGCCCGAGAACAGGCGCCGGGAGTCGACGGGATGGAAGAGGTGGGGAAGCAGATGGCGGCCAAGGACGCGGACGTAGTCCTGGCTCGTGGCACATCGCACGGGGTGACCATTGAGGTATACCGTGTCGTTGAGGAAATAGACCTGACCATCGCGCATGTCGGTGCCGATCAAGACCGTTTTTGTTGGGTCTGAGTGGAGGTTGGTGAGGCGGCCCGCTCTCTCAATGCCGCTGGCGAGGGTGGGCAAATGGCAACGGTCGCCGGGCAGCCACTGGGTGTCATCCATCAGGAGAACCCGGTTCAGCGGGCCCGCGGGGGTGTCGGTGGGGGGGACGGAACGGCAGGCTTCGTGCCCCCGAACCTCGCCATATATGCAGTACTTCATGCCGGACACGGGGCATCCTTGCCCCGTGCCGGCCCCCAGCCGGGTGGAGGACGGAGAGCGTCCGTCAGCTCCCCCCATGTGCACCTCAAGGGCGCGGTCGTGGTGCTGAAGGGTCGCGGCGTCGGCCGGGGAGATCCCTGCGGCGGTGAGGACGGCGTACTCGGTGGTGTGGTTGATGGAGCCATACGCGTGGCGGACATCGTCCGACAGGACCCACGCTTCAAGGCGTCTGCGCCAGCGGTCCCACCATACATCGTGTAGGACGCGGAGTAGCTCCACGGAGGAGCAGTGCGGGGACATCCCGAACTGGTAGGGCGGCAGGATGCCGTTCTGAACCAGGCGGGGCTGGTAGTGGTCTTTGATGAGGGCAGCCGTGAGCTTCCATATCGTGGCCAGATTGGTCAGCGGTCTGCCGTTCGCAATGGGGCCGTGCGGCGTCTTTTTCGGAAGGTTGATGAAGTCTGCAGAGTGTGCCTGGGGCACGGGCACCCCACGGAGAATACTGTTGATCAGGCTCACGATCGCCGCAAACTGGGCATCCTCCAATTGTCCGAACAGCCGGTACTCCAGTAAGTCGTGGTACGGCACAGTGGCCGCCGCCCGGCGGATGATGGCCCGCAGGTTTGCGGTGGTGGCGTTGGGTGGTGGGCCGAGCGGCCTTTCCTCCCATCCCGTGATGGCCCGGACGCGCGCGAGTGAGAGCGCCTCAAGAGGGGCAAGGTGCCTTTGGCGCAGCTGGTCCAACGCAACTGCGGCTTGTTGATGAAGAGGTACTGGGACGCCCACCACGTAGACCGGATCCGCTGGGGGTACGTAGCGCGCCCCCAACGTGCGGCGGTAGTCCACTTTGGTGGGTTGGCCAGGGGCAGCGGGTAGGGGCGCCAGCCCTACATCCTTCTCCAGAAGGAGAACGTCCCAGGCCGCTCGGATGCGTTCTTTGAGGCGGGCGACCTCCACGAGGTGTGACGATTGGGACGCCCAATCCGGGTAGGCGAGCGTGTAGCGTTGAAGGTTGGTGACGTGGACACGTACCGTCGACGGTACCGGCTGGCTGGGGACGGGGGGCCCGTAGGCAGCCGTAGCCGCGGTGTATAGCGCTGAGGTCACCTCGGTATAGCGTGGCTGCGCTGCGGGTGCGCCTGGGGGCGGCGCAGCGAGTTCGGCCCGAAAGGTGTCGTTGAGGGTGCGGAGCTGGCTGGCGAGGGGCTCCCGCGGGATGGGGAAGCGGCCCTTTTTCGAAGGGCATACCAATTGGGGCGCTGGCGGGAGGTCATGGAGGGTGGCAGTCACGGGTAGGTGGTCAGATGGGAAACTGGAATCGGAGCGCACCTCCGTGGTGTGGGCTGCCTCCGAAGGGGCGCGGAGGAAGATGTGGTCCAGGGCACCGGCGAAACCTTGCGGGCTCACCCACGTGGGGGCCTCCGCAAGGGGGCGTAGACGGCGCATCCCAAGGCGCGTGAGCGTGGGGAGGACGAGGTCACAGAGGGAGGCAGGGGAGACAGGGAGGTGCGAGACCCAGCGGCAGTTGGCGTTCAGGTCCCCTGTCAGGACAACCACTCTAGCCGGGGTGAGGAGGAGGTACGGGTACACCCAATCCAGGACTTCTTGGAGTGTGTCGAGGTTCCCGTCGGCGGGGAGATACACGTTGGCGTGGCAGTGGGTCACGCCAGCCATGGTGAAGTGCGTGACGAGGGCTCGTCCCGACGGGTGGGCGCTGTGGCCGGTCACGACCAGGTCCGGGGTCCTGTAGAGGAGGGTGGCACATCCCCCAGCTATTCTTGCAGGTGCCTGGATGGTGTGGTACAGGGGGTGCACCCGTTGGATGATCTGGGGCCCCGCCTCTTGAACATGCAGGGTTAGCGGGTACTGGCACTCGCGCACCAGGACGTCCAGGGCGCGGAGCTTGGGTCGCAGGGACATCTGCACGTTGAGGGTCATCACGTCTGGGCGGGGCGACACGTGGCCGGTGGGGGGGGGACCAGGGCAGGAGCTGGCGGCGGCGGAGTGCTGGGTTAGCTTGCGGTCCACGGCTGCGGGGAGGGCGCAAGGTAGGCCTCGCACCCACTTGCGGAGGTGCCGGTGGTGGTACGTGGCCGCCATCGCCAAGACACTGGCCCGGGTGAGGCCTGTGGCTGTGATGGAGACGCGGCTGTGTAGGGATTGTGGGAGGACCACGTGGTGATGCTCGGGCAAGATGAAGGAGGTGGGTGGCAGGCCCTTGCGGCAGAGCTGCAACTGATGGGAGCCCGTCACCTGCACACAGTGCACGGCGCCCACTAACGACAGAACGTTACGGGGCCAGGGGTCCGCCCCGCTGCACGCCCGGTAGTAGTGCACCCCCACCGGCAGGTGCAGGCACATTTCGAGGGCATAGGGGGGCGTGATGAACTGGGCAGTGCCCGAGGCCGGTACCGGTACCAGGCCCCACTCTCTGGGGGGGGAGCTGGGAGTGTATGCGCCCAGGTGCAGGTCCCGGACATGGGGGACGCCGTCGAGGTGGGAGTGGCGGAGCTGAGACACGGCGGCAGGGATGTCCTCGTTGCGCCCCGCCATGTCCCGGGTTACCGGTCCCGCGGACGCCGACCGAAGTACGGCTGGTAGCGGTGGGGGTCGGCTGGGGGGCTCCAGGGCGGGGGAGCGTAGGGGTTGTGGGCCATGGCCACTCGGGGGTCGTGGGGGTCCCCCGAGTACGGGTAGGGCAGGAGGGGGGCTGCTGCATGGTGGTCGTGGCGGCTGGAGAGCGCTTGTGGCTCATCGCGGTACGCGCTGCGACGCCTCGGCGGCGGGCTGTCGCGGCGATGGCCTGGGCTGCGGCGGCGGGACGGGGACCGGTCCGAGCGGCGGGGGCTGTACCTGCGCTGATATTTGGAGTCTGGTTCTCCGTCCGATCCCGACGTTGCCGTAAGGTCCACCTGATCGTCAGGGTCCCGTGGACGGCGCTGCTTCCCGCGGCTTCCCCGATGAGTCTTCCGGGGCGGACGGTCTCGGTCTCGGTCAGGGTCAGGCACCCAGGGCGTAAACGGCTGTTTCTTCGATTCGGCCCACGTCACTCGCCAGCCACGAGCCGTGTGTTGCCTCGTCAGTCGCATGCCGCGCTCGTACTCTGCTGGTCGGATTCCGACGATTGTGAACTTGGATGTATGGTTCAATTGTTCTTCAGTAATGGAGGAAAGGCCTGCACCAAATTTATCCCGAAGGATACCACCGAGGAGTCCTGCATCAACTTCACCGGACGGCGGATCGTCGACTTCTTGCCAGCCGACCCACAGGGCTTTCGAGTAGACTTGCGGATCGATTTTTTGGGGTGTATACCCCTTCTTTTTCGCTGCGCCCTGTGCCTGGTTGGCGGCTGCAGCTTCTGATGGGGAGGTGGCTGGGCTGGCGGAAACCTGCTGGACTGCAGGGGGGTTGGAGAGGAAGGAGCGCAGGACTTCCGCGATGCCGGGCAGGCTGGGCGCGTGGCTGTGGACCCAGGCCCACTGCTCCCGGATCGGCGACTGCGGGAGGGTGTCGACCTTCGCGCCGTACTGGCGGAAGAGCTGGAGGTGGAGCGCGTGCGCAACCTCGTCCTCACAGCCCTTGGGGATCCCCGGGATCCACTCCAGCAGGTCGGTCAGGGCGGCATCGGCAGGCGACGGCAGAGACGGCGGCGGCTGGGCGGTCGCGCCCGGTGCCCGAAAGGCAGAGACCGCCCTCGGCTTAGGGACCGGTTCCGGGACTGCGAACGACAGTTCGGGCGCACGCGCAGGGGCCTCCGGGACCGGCACGGCGCCTGGCGCGGCCATAGCCCTACGGAGGACGTCGGCCAACTCCTCGAGGTTGGGTGCCTGGGGCGAGGTGAGAACTGCTGCGGCGAGGATGACCGGCACGAGGACCAGGAACTGCTGAGAGCCGGGGGGGGGCAGCTCGAACGAAGCCGGAACGGTACTGCGCACGGCGTTGGCGAATGCCGGCGGCGTGGACTGGAGGCCGTGGAGTCTGGTGGCGATGGACAGGAGGGGGGGTACCGACCTGATGAAGTTGTTGAGCCTGACGGCTTCGGTCTGCCGCTGTGCCGCGGCGCAACGCTGGGCCTGCTGCTGGGCATTATCCCGTTCGGTGCGCATCGCGTCCAGATCCCGCGTGAGGGACTCCAGGTCGCCCCGTGCCACGGCCAGCTCCCGTCGTTGGGCCTCATACTCGTCATGCAATTGAGCGTAGTCGGTGGAGTAGGCCGTGACATCCAGGTCCGGGACAAAAGGCTCCCCCACCTGGGAGGGGCTGGGGGGGGCCGACCCGACGGCCGGGGCCGGTGACTCCGGAGGCGTGGGGTCCGCGACAGCCGGTGGTACCTGGGAGGCAGGCTCTGGGAGATTGAAAGAAAGCCTTGTCTGTTCGGGCAACAGTGACGAAGGCGATGGCTCGGACCCTGAGGGGGTGGGCTTGCCCTGGGCCTTGTACAGGGCTGACGCTGGGGTGAACGCCGCCGTGGCGAACAGAGTGCCGGCGGGGCTGGGCGCCGCTTGCCCTTTGGTGAGGTAAGGTGCGTGGCTGGGCGGCGTGAGCGGGGGCGGGTTGGCGGTGTCGGCGATGCCGGCCTACAGCAGGGCGAAAGTGGGGGCTGTGGCCCAGGAGTGCTCGCCAGCCTGCTCGATCTGATGCAGCAGCTCCACGCTGCGGATCGGCAAGATCGAGCACTCGAGCAGCGGCCGCAGCTGCTCGGGGGTCCACATGCCCTTGTTGGCGAGGGCGGGGGGTGTGGGAACGGGGGCTGGCGTGTACTGTCCTGTGAGGCAGACGGAGGAGGCCCACGCTAGGAGCCCGAACTTCAGCGGGACGAGGTCTGCTGTCGGGATGTGGGCCGCCTGCAGGACCGCATGCACGTCGTTGGGTAGCGCCCAAAAGGCCGCAACTACCTCTCGGGTGCGGAGGCGGTCCCATGACGGTCTGAGGTGGGGGGTAAGGAACTGGCTGATGGGCTTGTGGATCTTGTGGGAGACCTTCTGGCTTTGGATGTCCGGAGGGCCGGCAGTGTCGACGGGCGGTGGCTGTTCGCGGGCTGTGTACAGGCCCTTGAAGACTTGGTTGCGGAGGCGTGACGCCGAAATTGGGGCATGGCTTGGGCTCCACCGCGTGACGAGAGCCGCTGTGAGGGCCTCAGGGTCCTTGGAGATATACTCCAGCAGTGGGCCTCCTTGCACCAGCGACAGGGGGACGTGCTCGATGACCTTCGTGTCAGACGGGCCTGCGGCGACCGTTACGGTGGCTGTGAGCAGGAGCCCCCGCGGCGTCCACACCCCCGTCACCGCTGTAATAGCCTGGATGTCGCCGTTGGCAGCCGTCCACCGCAGGGCATCACACAAGTCAGCCAGGGCGGGGTCGGTGGCCTGGATAGCCGTATCTGCCGCTTCCAGTGCGTCATCCTTCAGCATGTCCAGTTCTCGCAGCAGACGGTCAGCATCGTCGGACTGGGCGATGTCCATCAGAAACATGGGGAACGGCCCCTGACGAATGGCGCCGCCTCGACCGGTGTCGGGGGCGGGAGAGGGGGTGTCCTGGGACGGTGTTGAGCGGTCTGACATGGTAGCTGTGGCGAGAAAAGAGCGGGTGGCCTGTGGCCGCAGTATGTTGGGGGGGGGGAGCAGATCGAGGTGTCGGCAAACGGAGGTGCACTGACATCATAGGCAGCCCCAGTCGGATGGGGCGCGCAGGAGAGAAACAAGGGGTACCACGAGCGTGGCCATAGTGTGACAAAACAAAGAGCATGGCGCGATGGCGCGGAGTAACATGGGGCCGCCTGGCGGACCGGGTCGGAGAGCGGGGGTCCCAGAACACACAGGGCGGGGATGCGAGGGGAGCACCGCGCTGGCGCGTGGTGCTGCAACCCTAGTGGCGCACGGGAGCGAGGGGCCCCACGTTGGGACGACGAATCGGACGACTGATGATACCCCTGCACAAGGCGTCACGCTTGAGCGGCGGATACGTCGAATGCAGTCCCCGTCGCGGCTCCCCGCGTAGCGGCCTGGAAGATTGCCACGGCGAGGTCGACGTCTTGCCAGAGACGAACGTATAACGACGTGCCCACTGTGAGCAGGAAACGGCTTGCAAGGGGGAGGGACGCACTTGAGGTGCGGCACTCAGCCCTTGGAGACACGGGATGAAGAGGGAGAGAGAGAGTGCACCATACGGGTGGAGCTGAGCGGAGAGGGGGCCACGATGGCAGAGCTGAGTCACGTGGTGGCACGACTATCACGACGATTCACGATTGGTGTCGAGCGTGGCAGTGCGTGTAGGCAATCCGTCCTACAGCTACCATCCTGAGGGTTTTTAGACTGGTGCCAGGTCACCAGATTTTACAGACAGGGATTCGAACCGACGACTGCACAGCTGGACTGGACTGCGGTACCGTTGGACCGCTGGCCCAGGCAGTGAGGCAGTGCATTGCAGGAGTTGCACTGCCCACTGTTCCCAGGCAGTGAGGCAGTGCATTGCAGGAGTTGCACTGTCCACTGCCCCCAGGCAGTGGGGCAGTGCATTGCAGGAGTGGCACTGCCCACTGCCCCCAGGGAGTGAGGCAGTGCATTGCAGGAGTTGCACTGTCCACTGCCCCCAGGCAGTGGGGCAGTGCATTGCAGGAGTGGCACTGTCCACTGCCCCCAGGCAGTGAGGCAGTGCATTGCAGGAGTTGCACTGTCCACTGCCCCCAGGCAGTGAGGCAGTGCATTGCAGGAGTTCCACTGCCCACTGCCCCCAGGCAGTGAGGCAGTGCATTGCAGGAGTTGCACTGCCCACTGCCCCCAGGCACTGAGGCAGTGCATTGCAGGAGTTGCACTGCCCACTGCCCCCAGGCAGTGAGGCAGTGCATTGCAGGAGTTCCACTGCCCACTATTCCCAGGCAGTGAGGCAGTGCATTGCAGGAGTGGCACTGCCCACTGCCCCCAGGCAGTGAGGCAGTGCATTGCAGGAGTTGCACTGCCCACTGCCCCCAGGCAGTGAGGCGGTGTATTGCGGGAGTTCCACTGCCGACTGCCCCAAGCCAGTGAGGCATTGCATTGCAGGAGCTGCACTGCCCACTGCCCCCAGGCAGTGCGGTAGTGGATTGCAGGAGTGGCACTGCCCACTGCCCCCAGGCAGTGAGGCAGTGCGTTGCAGGAGTTGCACTGCCCACTGCCCCCAGGCAGTGAGGCAGTGCGTTGCAGGAGTTGCACTGCCCACTGTTCCCAGGCAGTGAGGCAGTGCATTGCAGGAGTTGCACTGCCCACTCCTCCCGGGCAGTGAGGCAGTGCATTGCAGGAGTTGCACTGTCCACTGCCCCCAGGCAGTGAGGCAGTGCATTGCAGGAGTTGCACTGCCCACTCCTCCCGGGCAGTGAGGCGGTGTATTGCGGGAGTTCCACTGCCCACTGCCCCCAGGCAGTGCGGCAGTGCATTGCAGGAGTTCCACTGCCCACTGCCCCCAGGCAATGGGGCAGAGCATTGCAGGAGTTCCACTGCCCACTGCCCCTAGGCAGTGAGGCAGTGCATTGCAGGAGTGGCACTGCCTACTGCCCAAGGGCAGTGAGGCAGTGCATTGCAGGAGTTGCACTGCCCACTGCCCCCAGCCAGTGAGGCAGTGCATTGCAGGAGCTGCACTGCCCACTGCCCCCAGGCAGTGCGGCAGTGGATTGCAGGAGTGGCACTGCCCACTGCCCCCAGGCAGTGAGGCAGTGCATTGCAGGAGTTGCACTGCCCACTGTTCCCAGGCAGTGAGGCAGTGCATTGCAGGAGCTGCACTGCCCACTGCCCCCAGGCAGTGCGGCAGTGGATTGCAGGAGTGGCACTGCCCACTGCCCCCAGGCAGTGAGGCAGTGCATTGCAGGAGTTGCACTGTCCACTGCCCCTAGGCAGTGGGGCAGTGCATTGCAGGAGTTGCACTGCCCACTCCTCCCGGGCAGTGAGGCAGTGCATTGCGGGAGTTCCACTGCCCACTGCCACAGGGCAGTGAGGCAATGCATTGCAGGAGTTGCGCTGCCCACTGCCCCCAGGCAGTGGGGCAGAGCATTGCAGGAGTTCCAATGCCCACTGCCCCCAGGGAGTGAGGCAGTACATTGCAGGAGTGGCACTGCCTACTGCCCGAGGGCAGTGAGGCAGTGCATTGCAGGAGTTGCACTGCCCACTGCCCCCAGGCAGTGGGGCAGAGCATTGCAGGAGTTCCAATGCCCACTGCCCCCAGGCAGTGAGGCAGTACATTGCAGGAGTGGCACTGCCTACTGCCCGAGGGCAGTGAGGCAGTGCATTGCAGGAGTTGCACTGCCCACTGCCCCCAGCCAGTGAGGCAGTGCATTGCAGGAGCCGCACTGCCCACTGCCCCCAGGCAGTGCGGCAGTGGATTGCAGGAGTGGCACTGCCCACTGCCCCCAGGCAGTGAGGCAGTGCATTGCAGGTGTTGCACTGCCCACTGCTCCCAGGCAGTGAGACGGTGTATTGCGGGAGTTCCACTGCCCACTGCCCCCGGGCAGTGAGGCAGCGGATTGCAGGAGTTGCGCTGCCCACTGCCCCCAGGCAGTGGGGCAGAGCATTGCAGGAGTTCCACTGCCCACTGCCCCCAGGCAGTGAGGCAGTGTATTGCGGGAGTGGCACGGCCTGCTGCCCGAGGGTAGTGAAGCAGTGCATTGCAGGAGCTGCACTGCCCACTGCCCCCAGGCAGTGCGGCAGTGGATTGCAGGAGTGGCACTGCCCACTGCCCCAGGCAGTGAGGCAGTGCATTGCAGGAGTTGCACTGCCCACTGTTCCCAGGCAGTGAGGCAGTGCATTGCAGGAGTTGCACTGTTCACTGCCCCCAGGCAGTGAGGCAGTGCATTGCAGGAGTTGCGCTGCCCACTCCTCCCGGGCAGTGAGGCAGTGCATTGCGGGAGTTCCACTGCCCACTGCCCCAGGGCAGTGAGGCAGTGCATTGCAGGAGTTGCGCTGCCCACTGCCCCCTGGCAGTAAGGCAGTGCATTGCGGGAGTTCCACTGCCCACTGCCCCCAGGCAGTGGGGCGGTGCATTGCAGGAGTTCCACTGCCCACTGCCCCCAGGCAGTGAGGCAGTGCATTGCAGGAGTTCCAATGCCCACTGCCCCCAGGGAGTGAGGCAGTACATTGCAGGAGTTGCACTGTCCACTGCCCCCAGGCAGTGAGGCAGTGCATTGCAGGAGTTGCACTGCCAACTGCCCCAGGGCAGTGAGGCAGTGCATTGCAGGAGTTCCACTGCCCACTGCCCCAGGGCAGTGAGGCACTGCATTGCAGGGGTTGCACTGCCCACTGCCCCAGGGCAGTGAGGCAGTGCATTGCAGGAGTTGCACTGCCCACTGCCCCCAGGCAGTGGGGCGGTGCATTGCAGGAGTTCCACTGCCCACTGCCCCCAGGCAGTGGGGTAGTACATTGCAAGAGTTCCACTGCCCACTGCCCCAGGGCAGTGAGGCAGTGCATTGCAGGAGTTGCACTGCCCACTGCCCCCAGGCAGTGAGGCAGTGCATTGCAGGAGTTGCACTGCCCACTGCCCCAGGGCAGTGAGGCAGTGCATTGCAGGAGTTGCACTGCCCACTGCCCCAGGGAAGTGAGGCAGTGCATTGCAGGAGTTGCGCTGCCCCCTGCCCCCAGGCAGTGAGGCAGTGCATTGCGGGAGTTCCACTGCCCACTGCCCCAGGGCAGTGAGGCAGTGCATTGCAGGAGTTGCACTGTCCACTGCCCCCAGGCAGTGGGGCACTGCATTGCAGGAGTTGCACTGTCCACCGCCCCCGGGCAGTGAGGCAGTGCGTTGCAGGATTTGCACTGTCCACTGCCCCCAGGCAGTGAGGCAGTGCATTGCAGGGGTTCCACTGCCCACTGCCCCCAGCCAGTGAGGCAGTGCATTGCAGGAGGTCCACTGCCCACTGCCCCCAGGCAGTGGGGCAGTGCATTGAAGGAGGTCCACTGCCCACTGCCCCCCGGCAGTGAGGCAGTGTGTTGCAGGAGGTCCACTGCCCACTGCGCCCAGGCAGTGGGGCAGTGCATTGAAGGAGGTCCACTGCCCACTGCGCCCAGGCAGTGAGGCAGTGCATTGCAGGAGTTCCACTGCCCACTGTTCCCGGGCAGTGAGGCAGTGCATTGCAGGAGTGGCACTGCCCACTGCCCCCAGGCAGTGAGGCAGTGCATTGCAGGAGTTGCACTCCCCACTGCCCCGAGGCAGTGAGGCGGTGTATTGCGGGAGTTCCACTGCCGACTGCCCCCAGCCAGTGAGGCAGTGCATTGCAGGAGCTGCACTGCCCACTGCCCCCAGGCAATGCGGTAGTGGATTGCAGGAGTGGCACTGCCCACTGCCCCCAGGCAGTGAGGCAGTGCGTTGCAGGAGTTGCACTGCCCACTGCCCCCAGGCAGTGAGGCAGTGCGTTGCAGGAGTTGCACTGCCCACTGTTCCCAGGCAGTGAGGCAGTGCATTGCAGGAGTTGCACTGTCCACTGCGCCCAGGCAGTGAGGCAGTGCATTGCAGGAGTTGCACTGCCCACTCCTCCCGGGCAGTGAGGCGGTGTATTGCGGGAGTTCCACTGCCCACTGCCCCCAGGCAGTGCGGCAGTGCATTGCAGGAGTTCCACTGCCCACTGCCCCCAGGCAGTGGGGCAGAGCATTGCAGGAGTTCCACTGCCCACTGCCCCCAGGCAGTGAGGCAGTGCATTGCAGGAGTGGCACTGCCTACTGCCCAAGGGCAGTGAGGCAGTGCATTGCAGGAGTTGCACTGCCCATTGCCCCCAGCCAGTGAGGCAGTGCATTGCAGGAGCTGCACTGCCCACTGCCCCCAGGCAGTGCGGCAGTGGATTGCAGGAGTGGCACTGCCCACTGCCCCCAGGCAGTGAGGCAGTGCATTGCACGAGTTGCACTGCCCACTGTTCCCAGGCAGTGAGGCAGTGCATTGCAGGAGTTGCACTGTCCACTGCCCCGAGGCAGTGGGACAGTGCATTGCAGGAGTTGCACTGCCCACTCCTCCCGGGCAGTGAGGCAGTGCATTGCGGGAGTTCCACTGCCCACTGCCCCAGGGCAGTGAGGCAGTGCATTGCAAGAGTTGCGCTGCCCACTGCCCCCAGGCAGTAGGGCAGAGCATTGCAGGAGTTCCAATGCCCACTGCCCCCAGGCAGTGAGGCAGTACATTGCAGGAGTGGCACTGCCTACTGCCCGAGGGCAGTGAGGCAGTGCATTGCAGGAGTTGCACTGCCCACTGCCCCCAGCCAGTGAGGCAGTGCATTGCAGGAGCCGCACTGCCCACTGCCCCCAGGCAGTGCGGCAGTGCATTGCAGGAGTGGCACTGCCCACTGCCCCCAGGCAGTGAGGCAGTGCATTGCAGGTGTTGCACTGCCCACTGCTCCCAGGCAGTGAGACGGTGTATTGCGGGAGTTCCACTGCCCACTGCCCCCAGGCAGTGAGGCAGCGGATTGCAGGAGTTGCGCTGCCCACTGCCCCCAGGCAGTGGGGCAGAGCATTGCAGGAGTTCCACTGCCCACTGCCCCCAGGCAGTGAGGCAGTGTATTGCGGGAGTGGCACGGCCTGCTGCCCGAGGGTAGTGAGGCAGTGCATTGCAGGAGTTGCACTGCCCACTGCCCCCAGCCAGTGAAGCAGTGCATTGCAGGAGCTGCACTGCCCACTGCCCCCAGGCAGTGCGGCAGTGGATTGCAGGAGTGGCACTGCCCACTCCTCCCGGGCAGTGAGGCAGTGCATTGCGGGAGTTCCACTGCCCACTGCCCCAGGGCAGTGAGGCAGTGCATTGCAGGAGTTGCGCTGCCCACTGCCCCCAGGCAGTAGGGCAGTGCATTGCGGGAGTTCCACTGCCCACTGCCCCAAGGCAGTGGGGCGGTGCATTGCAGGAGTTCCACTGCCCACTGCCCCCAGGCAGTGAGGCAGTGCATTGCAGGAGTTGCACTGTCCACTGCCCCCAGGCAGTGAGGCAGTGCATTGCAGAAGTTGCACTGCCCACTGCCCCCAGGCAGTGGGGTAGTGCATTGCAGGAGTTCCACTGCCCACTGCCCCAGGGCAGTGAGGCAGTGCATTGCAGGAGTTGCACTGCCCACTGCCCCAGGGCAGTGAGGCAGTGCATTGCAGGAGTTGCACTGCCCACTGCCCCCAGGCAGTGGGGTAGTACATTGCAAGAGTTCCACTGCCCACTGCCCCAGGGCAGTGAGGCAGTGCGTTGCAGGATTTGCACTGTCCACTGCCCCCAGGCAGTGAGGCAGTGCGTTGCAGGAGTTCCACTGCCCACTGCCCCAGGGCAGTGAGGCAGTGCATTGCAGGAGTTGCACTGCCCACTGCCCCAAGGCAGTGGGGCGGTGCATTGCAGGAGTTCCACTGCCCACTGCCCCCAGGCAGTGGGGTAGTACATTGCAAGAGTTCCACTGCCCACTGCCCCAGGGCAGTGAGGCAGTGCGTTGCAGGATTTGCACTGTCCACTGCCCCCAGGCAGTGAGGCAGTGCATTGCAGGAGTTGCACTGCCCACTGCCCCAGGGAAGTGAGGCAGTGCATTGCAGGAGTTGCGCTGCCCCCTGCCCCCAGGCAGTGAGGCAGTGCATTGCGGGAGTTCCACTGCCCACTGCCCCAGGGCAGTGAGGCAGTGCATTGCAGGAGTTGCGCTGCCCACTGCCCCCAGGCAGTGGGGCACTGCATTGCACGAGTTGCACTGTCCACCGCCCCCGGGCAGTGAGGCAGTGCGTTGCAGGATTTGCACTGTCCACTGCCCCCAGGCAGTGAGGCAGTGCATTGCAGGGGTTCCACTGCCCAGTGCCCCCAGCCAGTGAGGCAGTGCATTGCAGGAGGTCCACTGCCCACTGCCCCCAGGCAGTGGGGCAGTGCATTGAAGGAGGTCCACTGCCCACTGCCCCCCGGCAGTGAGGCAGTGTGTTGCAGGAGGTCCACTGCCCACTGCGCCCCGGCAGTGGGGCAGTGCATTGAAGGAGGTCCACTGCCCACTGCGCCCAGGCAGTGAGGCAGTGCATTGCAGGAGTTCCACTGCCCACTGTTCCCAGGCAGTGAGGCAGTGCATTGCAGGAGTGGCACTGCCCACTGCCCCCAGGCAGTGAGGCGGTGTATTGCGGGAGTTCCACTGCCGACTGCCCCCAGCCAGTGAGGCAGTGCATTGCAAGAGCTGCACTGCCCACCGCCCCCAGGCAGTGCGGTAGTGGATTGCAGGAGTGGCACTGCCCACTGCCCCCAGGCAGTGAGGCAGTGCGTTGCAGGAGTTGCACTGCCCACTGCCCCCAGGCAGTGAGGCAGTGCGTTGCAGGAGTTGCAGTGCCCACTGTTCCCAGGCAGTGAGGCAGTGCATTGCAGGAGTTGCACTGTCCACTGCGCCCAGGCAGTGAGGCAGTGCATTGCAGGAGTTGCACTGCCCACTCCTCCCGGGCAGTGAGGCGGTGTATTGCGGGAGTTCCACTGCCCACTGCCCCCAGGCAGTGCGGCAGTGCATTGCAGGAGTTCCACTGCCCACTGCCCCCAGGCAGTGAGGCAGTGCATTGCAGGAGTGGCACTGCCTACTGCCCAAGGGCAGTGAGGCAGTGCATTGCAGGAGTTGCACTGTCCACTGCCCCGAGGCAGTGGGGCAGTGCATTGCAGGAGTTGCACTGCCCACTCCTCCCGGGCAGTGAGGCAGTGCATTGCGGGAGTTCAACTGCCCACTGCCCCAGGGCAGTGAGGCACTGCATTGCAGGAGTTGCGCTGCCCACTGCCCCCAGGCAGTGGGGCAGAGCATTGCAGGAGTTCCAATGCCCACTGCCCCGAGGCAGTGAGGCAGTACATTGCAGGAGTGGCACTGCCTACTGCCCGAGGGCAGTGAGGCAGTGCATTGCAGGAGTTGCACTGCCCACTGCCCCCAGGCAGTGAGGCAGTGCATTGCAGGAGCCGCACTGCCCACTGCCCCCAGGCAGTGCGGCAGTGGATTGCAGGAGTGGCACTGCCCACTGCCCCACGGCAGTGAGGCAGTGCATTGCAGGTGTTGCACTGCCCACTGCTCCCAGGCAGTGAGACGGTGTATTGCGGGAGTTCCGCTGCCCACTGCCCCAGGCAGTGAGGCAGCGGATTGCAGGAGTTGCGCTGCCCACTGCCCCCAGGCAGTGGGGCAGAGCATTGCAGGAGTTCCACTGCCCACTGCCCCCAGGCAGTGAGGCAGTGTATTGCGGGAGTGGCACGGCCTGCTGCCCGAGGGTAGTGAGGCAGTGCATTGCAGGAGTTGCACTGCCCACTGCCCCCAGCCAGTGAAGCAGTGCATTGCAGGAGCTGCACTGCCCACTGCCCCCAGGCAGTGCGGCAGTGGATTGCAGGAGTGGCACTGCCCACTGCCCCCAGGCAGTGAGGCAGTGCATTGCAGGAGTTGCACTGCCCACTGTTCCCAGGCAGTGAGGCAGTGCATTGCAGGAGTTGCACTGTCGACTGCCCCCAGGCAGTGAGGCAGTGCATTGCAGGAGTTGCGCTGCCAACTCCTCCCGGGCAGTGAAGCAGTGCATTGCGGGAGTTCCACTGCCCACTGCCCCAGGGCAGTGAGGCAGTGCATTGCAGGAGTTCCACTGCCCACTGCCCCCAGGCAGTGAGGCAGTGCATTGCAGGAGTTGCACTGTCCGCTGCCCCTAGGCAGAGAGGCAGTGCATTGTAGGAGTTGCACTGTCCGCTGCCCCTAGGCAGAGAGGCAGTGCATTGCAAGAGTTGCACTGTCCACTGCCCCCAGGCAGTGAGGCAGTGCATTGCAGGAGTTGCACTGCCAACTGCCCCAGGGCAGTGAGGCAGTGCATTGCAGAAGTTGCACTGCCCACTGCCCCCAGGCAGTGGGGTAGTGCATTGCAGGAGTTCCACTGCCCACTGCCCCAGGGCAGTGAGGCAGTGCATTGCAGGAGTTGCACTGCCCACTGCCCCAGGGCAGTGAGGCAGTGCATTGCAGGAGTTGCACTGCCCACTGCCCCCAGGCAGTGGGGCGGTGCATTGCAGGAGTTCCACTGCCCACTGCCCCCAGGCAGTGGGGTAGTACATTACAAGAGTTCCACTGCCCACTGCCCCAGGGCAGTGAGGCAGTGCGTTGCAGGATTTGCACTGTCCACTGCCCCCAGGCAGTGAGGCGTGCATTGCAGGAGTTGCACTGTCCACTGCCCCCAGGCAGTGAGGCAGTGCATTGCAGGAGTTGCACTGCCAACTGCCCCAGGGCAGTGAGGCAGTGCATTGCAGAAGTTGCACTGCCCACTGCCCCCAGGCAGTGGGGTAGTGCATTGCAGGAGTTCCACTGCCCACTGCCCCAGGGCAGTGAGGCAGTGCATTGCAGGAGTTGCACTGCCCACTGCCCCAGGGCAGTGAGGCAGTGCATTGCAGGAGTTGCACTGCCCACTGCCCCCAGGCAGTGGGGCGGTGCATTGCAGGAGTTCCACTGCCCACTGCCCCCAGGCAGTGGGGTAGTACATTACAAGAGTTCCACTGCCCACTGCCCCCAGGCAGTGAGGCAGTGCGTTGCAGGATTTGCACTGTCCACTGCCCCCAGGCAGTGAGGCGTGCATTGCAGGAGTTGCACTGTCCACTGCCCCCAGGCAGTGAGGCAGTGCATTGCAGGAGTTGCACTGCCAACTGCCCCAGGGCAGTGAGGCAGTGCATTGCAGAAGTTGCACTGCCCACTGCCCCCAGGCAGTGGGGTAGTGCATTGCAGGAGTTCCACTGCCCACTGCCCCAGGGCAGTGAGGCAGTGCATTGCAGGAGTTGCACTGCCCACTGCCCCAGGGCAGTGAGGCAGTGCATTGCAGGAGTTGCACTGCCCACTGCCCCCAGGCAGTGGGGCGGTGCATTGCAGGAGTTCCACTGCCCACTGCCCCCAGGCAGTGGGGTAGTACATTACAAGAGTTCCACTGCCCACTGCCCCCAGGCAGTGAGGCAGTGCGTTGCAGGATTTGCACTGTCCACTGCCCCCAGGCAGTGAGGCAGTGCATTGCAGGAGTTGCACTGCCCACTGCCCCAGGGCAGTGAGGCAGTGCATTGCAGGAGTTGCGCTGCCCACTGCCCCCAGGCAGTGGGGCAGTGCATTGCAGGAGTTGCACTGTCCACCGCCCCCGGGCAGTGAGGCAGTGTGTTGCAGGATTTGCACTGTCCACTGCCCCCAGGCAGTGAGGCAGTGCATTGCAGGGGTTCCACTGCCCACTGCCCCCAGGCAGTGAGGCAGTGCATTGCAGGAGGTCCACTGCCCACTGCCCCCAGGCAGTGGGGCAGTGCATTGAAGGAGGTCCACTGCCCACTGCCCCCCGGCAGTGAGGCAGTGTGTTGCAGGAGGTCCACTGCCCACTGCGCCCAGGCAGTGGGGCAGTGCATTGAAGGAGGTCCACTGCCCACTGCCCCCCGGCAGTGAGGCAGTGTGTTGCAGGAGGTCCACTGCCCACTGCGCCCAGGCAGTGGGGCAGTGCATTGAAGGAGGTCCACTGCCCACTGCGCCCAAGCAGTGAGCAACAGTGCAGCAAGGCACACACAGTGCAGTGTGGTGCAGAGCACCAAGCAGTGCGGCATCACACAGAAGGCACTGGTGGTGCAGCGCGGCACGCAGGGTGCAGTGGGCCAATGGGACCCTGTGTGACTGCGCGCAGGCGTCGGCAAGGCAGTGTCGGCCAAGTGCGAGAGTGCACTGGTCCGGCTATGCGACAACACACTTACACACAGCGCGCACACAACACACACAGCCCAGCCCGTTTACGTGTACCCGTGGGTAGACATCCCGGCCTTTGCCTTTTGGTAACAGCGCCTTCGGCACACCACGCCACGCCACACCACACCACACCGCACCACACCACACCACACCCCACCACACCACACCACACCACACCACGCCACGCCACGCCACGCCACGCCACGCTACGCCACACCACGCCACGCCACACCACACCACACCACACCACACCACACCACACCACACCACACCACACCACACCACACCACACCGCACCACACCGCACCGCACCGCACCGCACCGCACCGCACCGCACCGCACCGCACCGCACCGCACCGCACCGCACCACACCACACCACCCCACACCACACCGCACCACACCACACCACACCACGCCGCGCCGCACCCGCACCCGCACCCGCACCCGCACCCGCACCCGCACCCGCACCCGAACCCGCATCCGCACCCGCACCCGCACCCGCACCCGCAGCCACACCCACGGCCACACCCACACCCATAGCACACCACACGACGCCACGCCACGCCACGCCACGCCACACCACGCCACACCACACCACCCGACCCCACGCCACGCCACCCCACGCCACACCACGCCAAGCCACGCCACACCACACCACGCCACACCACACCACGCCACGCCACGCCACACCACACCACACCACACCACACCACACCACACCACACCACACCACACCACGAGGCCTACACACTTACGCACAGCGCGCACACAACACACACAGCCCAGCCCGTTTACCTTTACCCGTGGGTAGTCATCCCGGCCTTTTGCCATTTGGTAACAGCGCCTTCGGCACACCACACCACACCACACCACACCACACCACACCACACCACACCACACCACACCACACCACACCACACCACACCACACCACACCGCACCGCACCGCACCGCACCGCACCGCACCGCACCGCACCACACCACACCACACCACACCACGCCACACCACACCACACCACACCACACCACACCACGCCGCGCCGCACCCGCACCCGCACCCGCACCCGCACCCGCACTCGCACCCGCACCCGCACACGCACCCGCACCCGCACCCGCACCCGCACCCGCACCCACACCCACACCCGCACCCACACCCATAGCACACCACACCACGCCACGCCACGCCACACCACACCACACCACACCACACCACACCACAGCACACCACACAACACCACACCACACCACACCACGCCACGCCACGCCACGCCACGCCACACCACACCACACCACACCCCACCCCACCACACCACACCACACCACGCCACGCCACGCCACGCCACGCCACGCCACACCAAACCACACCACACCACACCACACCACACCACACCACACCACACCACACCACACCACACCACACCACACCACACCACACCACACCGCGCCGCACCACACCGCACCGCACCGCACCGCACCGCACCGCACCGCACCGCACCGCACCGCACCGCACCGCACCGCACCGCACCGCACCGCACCGCACCGCATCAAACCACACCACACCACACCACACCACACCACACCACACCACACCACACCGCACCGCACCCCACCACACCACGCCACGCCACGCCACACCACACCACACCGCACCACACCACACCACACCACACCACACCACACCACACCACACCGCACCGCACCGCACCGCACCGCACCGCACCGCACCGCACCGCACCGCACCGCACCGCGCCGCGCCGCACCGCACCGCACCGCACCGCACCACACCACACCACACCACACCACACCGCACCGCACCGCACCGCACCACACCACACCACACCACACCACACCACACCACACCACACCACACCACACCACGCCACACCACACCACACCACACCACACCACACCACACCACACCACACCACACCACACCACACCACACCACGCCACGCCACGCCACACCACACCACACCGCACCGCACCGCACCACACCACACCAGAGAACACACCACAGCACACCACAAAGACAAGAGACGGATATGGAAGCGATTTATGTGCACTGCTGTGTGCTGAGGTGCAAGTTCCGCAATAGCTCTTGAAGAACACTGTCATTGACTTGCTTGGGAGCTGCTGTGGGTTTAGGTCCTCAAACCAAAAAGAGGGGCCATGAACATCTAACTCTGCCACATTTCTGAAAACCGAGAGGGCTGGGAACACTGCACAGGGGGGTCTTCCAAATAAGAACGCGCAAAAAACTAAGAACATGTATCTGCTCTTATATGGGGGAGGGGTTTGCAGCCGCGGAGAAAGAGGGACCCTCCCCTTCCGGGATTCCCCTGCCTTACGCCCCCCCCCCCCCCCCCCCCAAAGCAAACAAACGGAACACCCGCGTCAGCGCCCACTTCCGGCCCTGCTCCGTGAAGTCCTGCGACGGCCCCAAGTACTCCTCCATGGACTCCTGGATCTGGGTGATGTAGAACTTGGAGGCGTCGAAGAAGGACTGGGGGGTGTAGTCCTGGAAGCGCTCGTCCCTCAGCCCGTACAGCGCCAGGCACCACGCCCCATGGCTCATGAGGATGATGCCACAGCCGGTCCGGACGCTCGCCAGGGCCGACAGCGCCGCCTCCCGGCGGCTGTAGGCGGCGCTGATCGTGAACGTGATGGGGAAAATGACCGGGGCAATGATGAGCGTGGGGTTGTAGTCGACGAACCACTCGATCTGAGCGCACAGACGAAAAGGTGAGGAGGGGCCATGATGTCAGGTTTTGAAGTGACCAGCATATTCCTGGCCTCATGCCAGGCTTACTCAGTTCACTTGGGGGATCAGTGGTCGGTACTGATTGACTGAATGTCCCGCCATAGACACTTTCAGCCCAGATGCGCCACTGGCGTCCAGCAGGGAGACTGGTTCTCCGTAGCGATGGGCCCCGTACCAAAGGCCACTCAGTAATACCTGCCCCCCGCACCACCAGAACTCAGTAGGAACGTGCTGAGTCCAGTGTGTGACTCAGTAGGACCCTGCTCCATCCGATCATGTCTGGGCTGTGGCAGACGCTAGTGGCAAGTCTGTTTCAGCCGTTAGTCCAGAATGTTCCAAATCAATTCTCGTGTCCCTTCTTGGTTGGGGTCCTCCACTCTCCTTTGTATGAACAATCTGAACGGTGTTGCTCAGCGGTCGCTACGTTCAGGAAAAGATTCGGTGTGCTGTCAAAGCAGCCTCAGATTGGCTGGTTTCCCGGATTCTGTTGCCCTCCTGACACAGGCACAGTATAAGACAAACAACCATCTGACAGGCGGGAGCGCGCAGCCCCACCCGTCAGATGGGTGGGTGGGGGGAGGGGGGGGGTTGTCCAGGGAGCACCCTCCCCCCGGCAAACCCCCGCATGGCTTCAGAGTGTGCATCTGGATGCAGCTGGTCAACAGCATGGGCAACGGGACGGCCGACCCCCGGAGTAGTCAAACAGGACAAGTCATCCGGGGGCTCCGTTGACACAACCACAACACGTTCGGACCCGCAGGGGGTCGGGATGTGCAGTGGCGAGAGGCCAATAGGCACCGCTAAAGGCAAACAACCTAACACCGAGGCCTCGTGCCAACCCCCCCCCCCCCGGTATGGTGACGCGTGATCCGCCACGCATGGAGGTGGTGGTGATGGTACCACTGTCGGCACATCAGGCAGCACATGCAGGGCTACAAGAGGGAGGAAAGGCCTGTCAAGGGCCGGAAGACGACCCCAGACGCCTTTCGCAAGCAGGTCCATGAAGAAGGCATGGGACAATGGCCGGTCTGCGTGGGAAAGGGAGGCAGTGCTCCATTACAACCGCTGGAAACCGTAAGTAATTGCGAGGCAAGGCATTGGTGGCTCAGGCGGGGCACAGACAGGAACAAACAGGACTGGCACCAGATCAGACTCTACCCCTGGAGGCAGCGACCGCGACCGCTGCTCCATACCAGCCCCCCCTACGCCCCCACTGCTGCTGTTGAGTGGTTGAGTGGATGGATTCAGCACGTGCCAGACATGCAAGAGAATCAAGGAGCGAAAAAAAAAACAGGCCAAACACGCCCATGCGACTTTCTAACCGCTGGCGATCATGTTGACGATGCCCCCTTCACTGATCCCCTGATGCCGCACCGGCAATGGACTGACATTCTTCGGGCGTTGAAATCCTCCAAATGTGGGTGGTTTGGATACAAAACCTTGATGCAACAGTGGGGCTGTGGGTTCTTTGGGCTATTAATGCCCAGTTTGATGAAGGTTGTATGTATACGCATATACGCGTATACATGCCCTTGTGCACAGGTAAACGCCGTTAGCGGACCTTTTTTTTAGGGAAGGGAGTCTTCGGCCCGCTTCCCAAATATTGCGTCTTCGCGTCTACAACATGCCGACAGTGTCTACAATTAGCAGACCGCGTCTACTTGTGGTGCACAGTGTCTACAGCCTATACTCAGGTAAATGTGTATGTGCACAGTGTCTACAAACTATGCACAGTGTCCACAGACTATACGTATACGTATATACGTATATACGCATATACGTATGTACGTGTATACGTCGCGGATACGTCGCGGATACACATACGCATTTACATGCATATGCGTATACGCGCGGATACGTACATGTCTGAGTTTGATTGAAACGGGTCACTGGATGAGAGGCTCCAGAGCTTGGGAGCTTCCGCCTCCGGAATGCACCCACATTCATGTAGACTGAGCGATTGGCCCACCCTCCATTGTCAAACAAAACAAACTCCCCCAAAACCCTTGTCCCTCCCCAACACTTTCCCTCAATGACAGAAAGCCATCAAAATTAAAAAAAAGCCGGGCATAAAGCTCCACAAACAGCGCACAAACCAACCACCAACATCCGATGATCTCATTACACGTCATGACGCGAAAACGGCATAAGCTCTGAGCAGGAGCACAGCATGTCGGTGCTGAGGACCCGGCCAGTGCAAGTGGGCCTCATTGCCGACGGCATGCCCTAGTGCACAGCCGTTTCGGCTCACGATGCAGTAGCCAGCTCCAACGTCCGCTCATCCGCCCATGCCACCGATCCGGCCGATGCTCGGAGCCCCGCCCTCACTCCAGCACCAGGGCTGCCACTAGCGTCCGGCAGATCAGATGTGATCAGAAGGAGCTGGGTCTTACTGAGTCGGACCCAGCGCAGCCAATCCCCAACAGGAACTACTTGAGTGGCGGATGGTGCGGGTCTGTTTCCTAACAAAACTCAGCTCCACTGCCGGACAGTAGTGGCATGTCTGTCCAGCATCGGTCGGTGACTGCCAACCAGACGCTTTCACCGAGTCCAGGCTAACATTAGAAGAGAGAGAGGGGGGGGTCCAGGACCCGACAGTTCGTGTACCAAAATTGGCCGGACCAGATTTTCCCGATGGGAAATTTCGTGTTTTCCCACGATGGTCCCTTTGGTCTGGCGCCATGATGTCGGGCGTTGACCCTGACCTCATACCAGACGACCTCAGTTCAACGCTTTGCAATGTTCCACGACCGCCAATTGTGTTGCCCGGCCGCTCTCGCGGCGCACACCGGACCCGCACCGACTGCCGCCTGGAGGGCACCGCGCAAACACGGCTGTCGAATGTTCCTTGAGCCGTCTGGGTTAGCGCTCTACCCCCCGCCCCCCTTGCAATCCCCCCCCTAATGTCAGGCCGGTCCCCCCCCCCAGGGGCGGGGGGGGGGACAGTCACCAAGTGACGGTCTCCCCCAACCCCAATTCCAGTGTCACCTACAGAACATTTTGCTTCGGCGCCCTGGGCGCCTCGTGTTTCCTATGCTTTTTTGGGGGGCCAAGCGACGGTCCCCCCCATGTGGGGGAGGGGGTATTGCAAAAGGAGGTCACAAGGGGGGGAGGTACCTATCGGTACAACATGATCTGGTCTTTGGTTTGGGGGGGGGGGGTCCAGGGGTTGGAGGAGGGTCCGGGGGGTGGGGGGCAGGGATCATCAGAAGGGGCAGGGGGGGGGGGGCATGGGGCAGGGGCGAGGGGGGGGGGGGGGGGTTGGGCTGGGACTCCCCTCCTCCCAGGGTCCCCCTATGGTCCCCGCCGAAGGCGGGCCAAACATTTTGAAGCGTCAATCCTCTTGGCACCGAAGGCGCCGAAGCAAAATTTTGGCTGTCAGACTCAAACATTGGAAGGGAAGAGGGGGGTCTGGGGGGGAAGGGGGGGTCTAGGGGGGTATACCCCCACCTCCTCCTGCGGTGTACGGCCCTTTTGATACATCACTGGGGGGGGGGGGGGGGGCTCCGCCTCCGGCTGTCAGCCGTTCTAATGTTCGCCCGACCGGGCCCCAAACGCACGCGGCACCCCAAACCTGCCAGAACATCCACGTGAGGAACGTGGAGAAGCTGAGGATGAGGAGGTCGTGCACCCGGACGGTGTTGAGGAGCAGCGTGTAGAGGTAGTAGAGCACCGTGTAGCAGTGGATCTTGAAGCGGAAGAGCCCGCGGCGGCACCGCGACTCGGTGGTGCTGGGCTGGCAGTGGTTCAGGTCCTTCGCAATGTACGCGTTCGTGAAGCTGGACTTCTTGAACAGCCCCTGAAGGTACGGGCGGGGGCGGGCGGGTTGGCACGAGGCATGGCAGGGAGTGCCGTAATGAAAAAAAAACTCGGAGTGTCCAATACGCCCTACAATGGCGGTTGGTGTGTAACCGATGGCGGTTGGTGTGTAACCGATGGCGGTTGGTGGGTAACCGATGGCGGTTGGTTGTGTAACCGATGGCGGTTGGTGGGTAGCCATCAAACATCAGAGAGTGGATGCCATTAGTTAAAAAAAAATAAAAAAAAGGGTGAGCGTCTTATGGCACCCCCTGGGCCATGGTGCTGGTTTGTTTGCCTTTGGCGGCGCCTATTGGCCTCTCGCCACTGCCCATTCTGACCCCTGTGGGCCCGACCGTGTTTTGGTTGTGTCAACGGAGCCCTCGGATGACTTGTCCTGTTTGACTACTCCCGGGGATCGGCCGTCCCGGAGACGGGGCTGTGGCCCGTGCCGTTGACCAGGGGCATCCAGAGGCAACTCCGAGTCCATGCGGGGGTTGCCGACTCTAGCACTGACTTGTGCACGCTGGGGTGTGCTCTGCAACATGCATTTTCCTGACAGGGCCTCTCCCAACCACAAATGGGGGGGGGGGTGGGAGTTGGAGCCGGTCCTGCTGCGGACCACCCCGCAGCTATCTGTCGAAAATTCGGGGGGGGGGGGGGCTGTGGGGGGGGGCGACAGGGGGCCGCTGGGGGGGGAGGGGTGTTGAGGGGGGAGGGGGTGTTGGGCCGCAATGGGCCCGGTTTGCTTCACCGGAACTCTTCACCGCAATTCGCTCCAACCGCGCCTGCCACCACCGGCTTCGTTGCCCTTGGGGCAGTGTGGCAGACAATGTTCTCTGTGTCCGCTTGTCCGAGTGTTCAATGGGCTGGGGTTGTGGGGGTGTTGGGGGAAGGGGGGGGGGTCCAGGCATGTGGTGGACGACCTGAACGCGGAGGGGAGTGGGCAGCAAAGACGAAACACGACCCCCGCCACAACAGCACAACCCCCAGTGCGCCGACTACTGGGCCCTGCCGACGCGGAAACGACACCACACGGAACAGCGGCCGCAGCGGCCGTCAGAACACAGCGACCCGACGCAGCACGCGAAGGGGAGAACGGGTGACTGCCCAGGGCCCCGTAAAGAAACTGCAACCCGATGGAATGTCACACGGGGGTTCAGCCAGGGATGCATTGGAAAGGGGGGAGGTACCCCCCTCCCTCCAGGGTGCCCAGCCTATGCCCAGCCACTGTCCCCGTGACGGCAAGTGCCAACTTCAATGGCATTTGTAACCAACAGTAACCGCCACCAACGGCTTTGGCGGCCTCCTCCAACCCCAATTGCCGCTGCGTGGGCAGGGGGTCCGGAGGGTGGGGGGGGGGGGGGGGGTGGAGAATTTTTCTCCATTTTGGGGCATTTTTGAATTCCCCATTTCATTCTGAGCATTTTGAATATACACAAGTGGGGTGAATTTTTGGCTTTACCCCTCACAGCAAATGAAAAACAGTACCGTATTGCAACAGATGTACCTCTGAATCAGCAAAGGCTTCCCGGCCAACAGAAGAAGACACGTGGCACGGCATTCCTAACTCGTTGTGAGCATTTTGAATGTAAACAAGTGGGGGGGGGGATCAAGTGCTGCAAATCTTCCGGGCTCAAAAAATATTTCCGGGCGCCGTTGGTGCCCAAGTTGCCAGTTCTAACGGGAGCTAAATAGTATGGGTTGGGGGTCCAGAGGGGAGGGGGGGGGGTTGGCACAAGACCTCGGTATCCAATTGTTTGCCGTTGGCGGCGCCTATTGGCCTCTCGCCACTGCTCATTCTGACCCTCTGTGGGCCCGAACGTGTTTTGGTTGTGTCAACGGAGCCCCCGGATGACTTGTCCTGTTTGACTACTTCGGGGGATCGGCCGTCCCGGAGACGGGGCCGTTGCCCGTGCCGTTGACCAGAGGGGGGGGGGGGGGCTCAGGCCTCACAGGTAAGCCCCCCCCCCCCCCCCGTGGGCCCTCACCAAAAGGGCAGGGTAGCATCGGCTCCGGTATTCGCAGGCAATGGGTACCTCGAGGTCCTCCTTCACGCCGGTCCGCATGGGCTCGTGCGAGCTGAGGCTGGAGACGCGGGTGGCGCCCTCCAGCAGCATGGAGGACTCCGCGGGGTGCAGGCTGGGGCGCCGTGGGGCTGTGACACGCTTGGCGGGGGTTCCGAGATGAATGAGACTTTGGGCGCGCTGGTGCCCGTGGCGGGGGAGGTCGGCTCCGATCCGACGGGTGGCTGCGGAGTGGAGCCGCCCGGGCCCAGGGGGCCGAGGGGGCCGGAGTTCTGGGCAACACGGGAGGAGAGGGGAAGAGGGAAGGGGTGGGGGTGGGAGAGTGGGCGAGGGTTGGGTCGGCCGGTCCGGAGGTGACGTGGGTGTGGGGCCGCGGGGATGGGTAAGCGGAGGGAGGGGGTAGCCATCACGTGTCCCGCGGGTGGGAAGATACGAGCGCACCCATACGAGCGCACCCCCCCCCCTTTGTATAAGCTACGCCAAAGTCCCAAATTAATACGGTCCCTACGCCTACTGTAGCTTGGACACGGGCGTAGCTTGCGCGCAACATATACAACTACCAACAGCGGGCACCCAGATTCGAAAAGAGAGGATTGCGTGGTGAGCCGGTGCAAGAAAGGGGCTGATAATGCACAAACATCCCCAAAATCAGAGCTATGCGGGTTCAACTGGGCAAACACTCACAACAAATGTGTCCATGACTCTTTGTGACTCGCAAATCCGTCACCAAACCCTTGCCTTATGCGGCTGCACTACGTTTGGTACCAAATTAAAATCAGGTCCCAAATTAATACGGTCCCTTCGCCGACTGTAGCTTGGACAAGGGCGTAGCTTATCTGCAGAGCGGTGGAAAGTCCAGCAATACGTCCCCACCGACAGACGTACGCCCTCATCAAGTATCACGCGGCGGAGCCGCGACACACATTGTCCCATCTGTCCAGCGAAGCGCCACAGCTCATCCTCGGATACGGCGCCAGAGGCGCCGCCACAGTTCGTCAGGATAGGTCAGGTCACCCTCCCTACCCTCAGCAGGAACTGGGTTGAGCTGGCTGGTACCTCCGAAAGTAAAAACCACCCCCCGTGTCGACCACTACGATGAACCCCTAGCGGCCTGCCCGCCAGGCGTAGCTTATACAAGGGGGGGGGGGGGGGTACGACAGTATGTTCTGAAAAAAAATTGTCGGGAAAAAATATGCAACATGTTCTTAGAAATGGGGGGTGTTGTGGGCTGTGTACCATGTCGACCTCCCCGAGGGCACCCACAGGGGGCGTGCTCAATTTTCAGACCTGGCTCAATGGTGCGCATTCGGTATCTATGACGGGGTGTAGACGGAGCTTCCAGCAGCCATGCCCCTTCTTTTGCGGAGCCACGTGGTGCTGCTGGAAGCGGTGCACGTAGAGCCACATCACTTTCTTGTAACAGAGATATTCAGCATCACAGCGTGACACAAGCAGCGGGTTGGGTTGGGGATGGGTGAGGGGTGGGTGGGGGGTGGGTGAGGGGTGGGTGGGGGTGGGTGAGGGGTGGGTGGGGTGTGGGTGGGGGGTGGGTGAGGGGTGGGTGGGGGAGGAGGAGGAGGAGGAGGAGCGCCTGCCGTGGTCCCACGTACGGTGAGCCGTGGCGTCGTCCCTCGGGGGCCCCACGCAGGCTCTGCCGAGGGAGTCCTCCGTCTTACCTCCGCTAGAGTAAGACGAATCTCGTCGCACACCTGAGAACGCCCCTCCCAGCAGGCCGTCTGGGTCTAAGCGCCGGTGTACGACCACGCTACGGTCCGATCAGCTCTCCGGTCCCGGCCACCGACTGCCCCGATCTGTCCTGGATCCACCCCAGTCAGTGTTCCAAGATCAACGTGAGCTGAGAAGGTGTGGGTCTCCCGGGGCCTCACCCCCGACTTGAAAACGTCGCCGGGCTAAATAGAACGCGGCCCAGCACGACTATGCGCACTGCCGGTGGGCTGAGTACCGCCGGCGTCGCGAGTACGGTCACGCCACACGATCACGCGCACCGCCGGTGGCCTGGGTACCCCCGGGTTCTGTGAGTGCGGGACGTGCGTCACGGCCATAGCACCACGGTGGTGCACCGCCGTGGAGGTCACCGACGACGCCCGGCCGCAAAGGCCGAGCCCAAACGACAAGCCCCACGATACGTGTACCGAGACGGCACGTGACCGAGAAAATGGCACCACGATGGTGCCCGAGCGAGACGGCGACGTTCGTCAATGGCACGTGAGGCGGTGAGTACCGCCGATGACACGTCACCTCTGCACGGGGTGTCACGGGGGTTGGCGGAGCGCCAGGTGCAGACCTCGCCATGGTGCCTCGTGTATCGGCCTGGAGGATACACCATGGCCAGGCTGGCGCACGAAGACCGTCTGGGCAGCACCACGGTGGCGCTCTGCCCTGAAGGTTGCGCCACGACGGCGCATGCGGACGTTGACTGCACCACGGCGGCGCCATGTCACTGAACTGGCGCCACGTCGGCGCAAGGCTGTCTGGGCAGCGCCGCGGTGGCGCTCTGCCCTGAGGATTGCGCCACGGTTTCGCACGGCCCTAGAGGAGGCACAGCACTGGCATACCTGTACGTCAGCTGCGCCACGATGGCGCACGTGCACGCTGGCGGCACCACGATGGCGCTTTGCCACTGGACTGGCGCCACGGCGGCGTAGGGCTGTCTGGGCAGCGCCACGATGGCGCCCTGCCCCGAAGATCGTGCCACAGCGGCGCACGTATTCGTCGGCGGCACCACGGTGGTACCCTGCCAGTGAGCCGGCGCGTGAAGGGGGAGCGTGGGTGAGCCTGGGCGGCTGGGGGGCCCTGTCCCTCACGGCACAGCACCGTTCTCCCTCGGGGGGTGCCCTCGGGGGGTGGCAGGGGTGGGCCCTGGGCTGACGCGGGTGAGCGAGCGAGCGAGTGAGTGGGTGAGTGAGTGAGTGAGTGAGTAAACACGTGGCCGATGCCTGGCTGTGCTTGTGGGCAACCCGTCCCACAGCTACCATCCTGGGGGTTTTTATCCTGGTGCCAGGCCACCAGATATCGAGCAGGTGCACTGTGTGTGGCAGCGGTGCATCTGCCCCTCACAGGCTGCACCTCTGGCCCAGGGAGGAGTCCTGGACGGGTGGCGGGCGGGGTGGGCCCGGCCTGACGAGGGTGGGGGGTGGGTAGGGGGTGGGTGGGGGTGGGTGAGGGGTGGGTGGGGGTGGGTGAGGGGTGGGTGGGGGGTGGGTGAGGGGTGGGTGGGGGGTGGGTGAGGGGTGGGTGGGGGTGGGTGGGGGGTGGGTGGGGGGTGGGTGAGGATGGGTGGGGGGTGGGTGGGGGGTGGGTGGGGGGTGGGTGAGGGGTGGGTGGGGGTGGGTGGGGGGTGGGTGGGGGGTGGGTGAGGATGGGTGGGGGGTGGGTGGGGGGTGGGTGGGGGGTGGGTGGGGGGTGGGTGGGTGGGGGGTGGGTGGGGGGTGGGTGAGGGGTGGGTGAAGGTTGGGTGAGACGCAGCGGAGGTGGTTCAGAGGACGTGCGGAGGGTGGGCCCGGAGACCTCCAGAAAAAGGCTCAGGTTCCCCCCCCCCGCCGGCGCCGCTTTGCTCACTGGCTCTGCGGGGCCGGTGCGGCATTTGCTGGGGCCGAACTTCTCCGTGACGATCTGAATGGCGTAGGCGCGCGGGCCCATGAGCGGGATCAAGACCCTCCAATCCTCCGCCGAAAGAGAGCCCACGGTCGCCCCGTCCACCAGGTTCTTGACCAGCCGGTGCATGCACTCATCCGCCACCCAGTCCTGCCCAAACTTCTGCAGCATCTGCTCCCGCAGCCACTGCGCGACCTTGAAGCACTTCCAGTCGCTCGGGTCGGCGGTGGCCTCGCCGTTCCCCTCCGCGCTCTCGTGCACGGAGGTGGCGGGCGTGTTCTGCAGCTGGTCGCCTTCGGTGGGCAGCGGCACGGGGTCGAAGTAGGGGTGCATGAAGTCATTGAGGAACCCGTATTCGGCCATGGTGTATGGGCCCCCGGAACTGGGAAGAAGTTGCCCCCTGGCACAACAAGGGAAAGGGAGCACGACCTGTCTGACGTGGAAGTTTACGCTTCTTTTTTTTCTTTCGTTCCTCTTGCCAGTCCTGAGTTCGGCCCCTGTCGGGGAGCGGAATCATGGCCACGCCAAAGTGCATAATGGTGTTACTTCCAAAGTCGGTAACGGTGTTACTTCCAAAGTCGGCAACGGTGTTACTTGCTGGTCTGTCCGGGGCATTTCACAAAACTGTCCCCAAAGTTCCAGTAGAGGTATCCACAACCATCAGTCTTCTGTCTGACTTAGCAATTTACTCTTCATATTGCTTCACACCAATGCCGGCTGATGCTGAGATGCCGATGCTGATAACAAGGCTGATGCTAATGCGATGGCCATGGCCATGGCAACTGCAATGCCGTTGCCAATGCCGGTGCCCATGCTGCTGCTGCTGCTGCTGATGTTGATGTTGATGCTGATGCGGCACAAAACACCCATTTTTTCACGAGATCTTGCAGAATGCTCTTGATCCTTACCCCAGCGTCCAGGACCGAGAAAAGGTGTCTGGTACGTCCCCCCGTGCGGCCCTTCACAAGATGCCACTGTGTCTATTGAGACCACAACCCCTCCCGGGCACCTTGCACGCATGTGCGCGTGCGAGTGCGGGAGGTGCTACTCACAAGCTCCCAAACAGGTGGCAGCTAAAGGCCGGCCCTCGGCCCCCTGGCCCATTTCTACAGCCTGCTGGAGGTGCCTCTTGCCTTTCTTTACGGCGTTTGGGCTGCCTGGGTTCATGTCAGCATTAATGTCTCACGTCACACACAGGCAAGCCCGTGTTCCCGATCTTTTGGGCCCTTTTTGGAAGCATCGTTTCTATGGTTCCAATCCGATGGAGAAGGTGGCCTGTAGCTTTGTGCAGGAAGGGATCATATGGGTGTCAACGTGTTGGTGTAGCTGGGGTGGACAGGCTTTCAATTGGAAAGGGGGGAGGGGTTCGATAGAGCCCCCTGGCTAGACCTCTCCCTCCCCCCAAAAGGGGCTCAATTGACGGGACCCCCAAAATCCTACCGAGACTGACCCCTGGGCCCCGGAGGTGACCCAGACCCAAAAATCAGCAAAAAAAAAAAATAGGATTTTTGGAATCAGTGCGTCGAGGGGGTTCAGAAAAGTCATCATTTGCCATATATTTGGTGAAAACAATTTGACCATTTTTAATGCTCAAAACAATTTTCGGCGCCTCTGGCGCCAGAGTTCATAATAACTGATTCACGCTGCCTGTCCATCGAGCCCTTTTCCCAACCCCCCTGCACCCCCAGATTTCGGGGGCTCTATTGACCCCCCCCCCATCACTTGAAAACCCGCCACCCCCTGTATCTTCTCTTGTGTCCTGGGGTGCATGCTGGCCTGTTGGACCCCTTTTTGTGGTCATGCCTGTCAAGCCTCTTCCTCAGTCAGCCCCTAAGCCAGCCCCTAAGCCAGCCCAGAATGGCAAGCATGCCCAGTTCTTCAAGATGAGGCGCCATGTTGGCAAGGGCTGCCTGTCAATCAGAATGCAAGCTACTGCCTGGTACCTGAGTTGTGCACATGAAGAGGAATGTGTCCTCATGTTTTGAGGGGTTGGCTCGCTTCTGCAACATATGTTCCGTGGTACATGCTGCGAAGTAACACAGGCTTGTCCACACGGCGACACCGTGTTTCCACCTTTTGTCCCTTGAACCAGGACGCAGCCCGTGTTAGAACAAGGGGGAGGGGCAACTTAGTGTACACGGCCTTCTTCTGCGAACAACACCGCCTGCCACTTCTGCCTGTCCAGGGGGGGAGGATCACTGGCTAGCCCCCACAGAAAATGCGGCAGTTTTGTGTCACCTGGTGGTTTTCTGGACCCTCTTGTGCTATGTTGATGCACTTGGGGGCCCATGTCTGTTGCTTTTTTTTCTTTAACTCGTGACCAAAGCTCCACCAAGTGTCCAACGAGAGCACACGTAGCAGGTCATGGGTCAGTGACAGGGCTGGTTTCGGGTGTGGGATGGGTACGTCTGGCCCCATGCTTGCTGTTGGGGACCCAATCTTCATACATTGTGGGTACCTTACACCCCCTTGTAATCTCCCCAGCAATGTTGTGACAGTTCCCCCCCAGGGGGGGGGGGGCGGTCACAAAGTGATGGTCCCCCCCTAGGGGGGGGGGGGATTGCACCACAAAAGTGTACCCTCGAGGGTACCATAGTATCACAGTGTAAATCACCTTCGGAGCCTTCGGTGCCTTGTAATATTCTCTTTGGCACCTTCTGCGCCGCGTATTTTCCATGCTTTTTGGGCCAAGGTGACAGTTCCTCCCCCAGGGGGCTGGGGATTGCAAAGGGGGGGAGATTACAAGGGGGTTATAAGGTACCTCAACTCCTTCTGCAACTTTCACTATTGATTGCTGTTAAACACAGGGGGCCGTAGATAGTATCTCTTCTTTTATTTTCTCACAGCTGAACGACACTAACCACAAGGTGGGGTACCAAGGTAACAAAAATGTATTTTACTTGGGACATCCTGGAGGACACGTGAATCCCTAAAAAGGTAGTGGCACCGGCTGTGCGCAAACCTGCACCCAAACGTGCAAAGCAGCCCAAAGCAAAGCCCACTGCACCAGATGGTCACCAAAGATATGGAAGCTGTGGAGGGTTAAGCTGCGGCCCGGTTTGGTAGATTTTGTCCATGAAGTCCTCTGGCGCAAACTAAAGGTGGCCGATCCCCTATCCTCCTGGATCGGGTGCAGTGGTGGACACTATTGAGCATGCATTGTGCCATTGTCGCTTTCATCTAATCATTTTTGATGTTCTAGAGAAGTGCTGGGACTGGTACAAATCTAACCCAGACAGGTAAAAAGCCGTCATACCCTCCCCCCCCTCGAAATATCCCCCCATAGTGTGCGACGGTCCCCCCGGGGTATATTGACTGACAGGGCCCCACCCCCATCCCCCTCACAGAAAGTAGCAGTATCACACAAAATGAGCACATAAAAAGCACGGCAGCTGGACGCCAAATGCACCTTTAGTGGTCACAATGCAAATGGCCGGTAATGTCTATTGAGCAGTATTGCTGGCTGCAGGTCGTCAGTATTTACCACATTCACTGTTTCATCAGGTTCGACTTCATCCCCTCCAGCTCTTCGGCCTCAACACTGTCAGCACTACTGGCATCCCTGTGATCATACCACTCCGTGGAGCTTCGTCGTTGTCACTCATGTTCAAAAACGTGTGAGCAAAGGCAGTTTTGGAATACAACAGAAATGCGGCAATTAACAAAGAGGCAACCACCGCCCCTTGCCCTGGGACTGACATCACTTGTTGGGTGGCATTTCACTGAATATACCCCGGGGCTTCTACACTTCATCTAGTTGGGTGATAGACCAAGAGAGCAGAGCGCACCAGAACAACGTAGAGCAATTATCAGAGGACAAGAATGTGCCGAGAACCAGCAGACCAAAATGTACTAGTTTCAAAAATTTACAAATTTCTTGTTTGCTGCACACAACAGCAACTCAGGTTGCATCATAGCGTTGGCATGCATCAAAAGCAACAGCGTGCCCCCAAGCTATATCCAAACGACAAATGCATCTTGGACTGAAATTGAAAACAAAAACGCTGATCGTGAATGCCAAGGATCGTAGGAAATCGGTAGGACAGGCACAACCACCACACAAGTCTGCAACAAGCAGCGCAGCTGCAGTCTCTGAATGCCCGGTTGTCAGCACAAAAGCAGCAGCTTAAGCAACATGTAGCAGAAGCACCGGCCATACCACACAACGTCAAACCGAATTGTAGACGCCATGGACAGGGGTTTCTACTTCCATATCTCTTCCATAACACAATATGAAATTTGACAATCACAGGCATAACACGGGGGTGGATATTGTAAAAAGACAACAGGACCAACATGCATTGATTCTTCATCGTGAAAGGACATTCGAAGTGCTTAGACGGATTGGGGAGTTGTGATACGATGTACCATGCAATGGATCCTCGAAGCCCCGCCCCCTGCTTGTCAATTGTATCTATTGGTTGTAGTGTTGTCACTCTCTTCCGCTAAAAAAAATTCCAAAATTCCAAAAAATTCCAAAGCTGTCCCTACGCTTTTGCAGAAACAGAATGGAGCCAGAAGATGCCGCTGTTCTTCCCTGAATGGGCTTCAATTGAACAGTGCCTTGTGTGCTCCTCTCACTGGAAAAAAAAATGGATGACGACGGTGGCGGCGGCGGCGGTGGTGGTGGTGGTGGTGGCCACGCAGTGCGCTCACCATTCATCTCCAGACAAGACAGAGGGGTGCGCCTGTTTCTGCAGCAGGGGGGGGGAGAAAGAAGACTTTTCCACGTGAATCTGTGTCGTGTGTGTCACATGAATGCTGCCCCTGCGAGCGTTGCCATGCTGCGCTTTTCCCCATGTCCCAGACCTCTCTCCCTTTCGCCCCGCCCCCCCCTTTTTTGGCGTCGGTGCGCCCGATGTACCGGGGCATGCACCGCCGCTGCCGGCATCGAAATAGACGTGACCAAAACCGGGGGTTCTTCTTCGGTTGTTGGGGATTCCGCGTCAGACACTTTCACAATGGCGGCGTTGAGCAGGCCTTTGCTGACACTGCCCCCTTTTCAGGCTCCTTTTTGGAATGTCTAGGCGTCGTAAAAGGGGGGGGCAAATTCCACCAGTTTTGAGATGTTTCCGTGGCAAAATGGGTGCCGGAAAACTTGGAATAACGCACCGGCTTGGATTTTTTTTTTGGCTCAGACCAAGATGAGCTGGCGTAGCCTGCTCACTTCACAGTACTCGAGATGACTTCTCGGGATCAAGGTTCAGAGCGGTCCAGTGCTACGATGATCCCACAAATGACTGTGGTAGTGGATCTGACACGTAGTGCGGATTAGCTGAGTCTAAAACCGGGTTATGCAGTGGGAGGCTGCCACGCCCCTAGTCCCCAGTGTGCGTGAGGCACGATGACTGTAGGCTGAAGAAGACAGCGGAGTGAAGATTGAAGGCCGAGATTAATCAGCGGGTTGCATTTCGTACACCGTGAGAGAGGTGGGGGGAATGACATTCAGATACAATTGGTCGCTATTTGTTTGGGGCAGAGAGTACTGCTGTAGGGCACCGGCTTGGAAATGAATAATGCTCAGCCCGGGGGGGGAAATGTACCGGCTGGGCATCATCAATTTCCCGGCATACAGCGCACAGCGGCGGTACATTTGGTCAAGTTTCCTGCCCCGCCAACAACGCGGGGTGGCCCGGTTTGTTCTGTCACTTTGCAAGTTTGACAAACCGCACCACCTTCGCACACACACACACACACCCACACCCACACACACAAATCTGTCCCAAATCTGATCGCCTTCCCCAAACCGATACAAGCGGGTTTCCAGAGACATCACATGCACGGGACTCAAAGGCACCGCTGGCGGCGAACCTCTTGGACGTTCATGACAGTGGACTGCAGCCCCCAACAGACACAACATCGTGCCCCATGCCCCTGTGGGGCAGCGCCGCACAAAAAGGCCACGGGGCCGGCATCGGGTCGGTCATCCGCGGCATACAAGACCCTTGGGGCCGGGAATCGCTTCAAGGGGAGGGGGGTACCCCCCTCCCCCACAACACTCCGGCCCTGACTCTACCCCAAAGGCATTCCCATACCCCAACACCAGCCCCCAACCGCATTTCCAACCGCCAGTAACCGCCCCCCCCAACCGCTTTACGTCCCCTGTGACCGCTCTGCAACCGCTCTGGAATTTCCCCGATCGCACCCCTCCCCTTCAAGCAAAGCCCTGCTTGGGGCCGGGAACCGGCGGTCAACAGCTGATGTCTTGACAGCGCCAACCGGCACCTTGAGCGGATGCACGTCGCGAACTTGCCTCGGCGGTGCGCTGTGCCCATGCCAGGGGCTGGCCACTAGAGCCCCTTTGACTGGAATCGGTGTGCAAAGTGGAACCGCGACAGGAAGCGTCTGTAAGCAATCGTTCGCATGTTCGGGTGCAGTTCTGGGCACAACCTTGGGATTCGAACCCGCGCCCCCTCGCGCTCCAGCCGTGCATCGCACCACCAGCCCACACGGCTGCGCCCCGGGCCCGGGCCTCACTGCTCCCGCCCCGCACAGCAGTGGGTGCGGCACACGAGGCAGCCCAGCAGCGCGAAGAACAGCCCGTCCAGCGAGTCCAGCAGCCACTGACCGCACCCCCGCGCCTCCTCCTCGTCCTCGTCGTCGCCGGGCCCCCACCCGCGCGTCCGCTGCGCCTCCGACCCCGGGCCGTCCCCGCCGCCCCCGCCCCCGCCCCCACCCCCGCCCCCCCCTCCCCCCCCCCCGCCGAGTAGCAGCAGCACAACCAGCCCGACGACGATGGCCACTCCGATGATGCCGGACAACCGCCGGGGACCCGGCCCCCGCGACCGGCGCCATCCGCCGCTCGCGCCCTCGTAGCCCCGCGAGTCATCAAACCCCCCGCCCCGCTGCAGACTGTTCAGCCGCACACCGCGCGTCGCGCGCGCGGTGGCCCCGACGGGCCCGGTGCGGGCGATGCGGAGGACGGGAGCGCTGGCGCCCCGAACGGACAACGCGGTCGCGCGACCGTACGCCGCCAAGGGGGCGGTGCCGGGCCGGTGTGCGCACCAGACGAGGCCCGCGGTCGCCAGCGAACTGCAGACCGCCAGCGCAACCGCGACGGAGGCGCGCGTGCGACCGGCTGCCCGGTCCGTGGGCGTGCCACATGCGCCGGCCCCGGGACTTGATGTCCGCCGCCCCGGCGGGGCGAGGCCGGGGGGATCGAAGGTCCACATGGGCCCCAGAGCGGAAGGGCCAGGGCCTTCGGGCACTACAAGGGCCGGGTCACAGGGGGTGGCAGACTGCAAGGCACTGAGGCATGGGCCATGTGCACCAGCTGCTCGGAAAGCGGACGCGGAGAAAGACAGTCAAGAGGGCGTCGGGGGGCGGCAACGGGCAGTCGGTGGAGGGGCACGTGGGCAAGGGGCACGGGGGAGGAGGAGTGCCGAGCCAGGGCTATGAGGCCGCCACACGAGCGGGACATGCCGGCGTCAATGGGGGGGAGTTGGCGGGCGGGCCTGCGCTTGAAGGGGGTGTTGTGGGGGGAAGCGCCTTTCCGGAAAGGTACGGCGGCAGACCTGTCAGGGTGTCTCGGGTCCCCCCACACGTTGTGTGTGGGTTGGGGGGGGCGGGCTGTACTTGAAGGAGGTGTTGTGGGGTGGGGGGGGGGGGCTGTACTTGAAGGAGGTGTTGTGGGGTGGGGGGGGGGGGCTGTACTTGAAGGAGGTGTTGTGGGGTGGGGGGGGGCCTGTACTTGAAGGAGGTGTTGTGGGGTGGGGGGGGGGGGCTGTACTTGAAGGAGGTGTTGTGGGGTGGGGGTGGGGGCTGTACTTGAAGGAGGTGTTGTGGGGTGGGGGGGGGGCTGTACTTGAAGGAGGTGTTGTGGGGTGGGGGGGGGGGGGGCTGTACTTGAAGGTGGTGTTGTGGGGATGGGAGGGGGGGGTGGTCAGGGACCCAAAAGTTTGTGTACCAGCGATCATGGCACATGCGCTGCGGCATCACAAGGGCTGCAGTGCGTGACACGTACCACAGCCGTAGTGTACGATGTGCAACACAGAGAAACGAATGCAATGATTGACGGTTGCGGGCTTGCCGCAGGGGAGTAGCCCCAAATGGGCCCCAAACTATACCAAAACACCCCCATACAAACTGTACCAAACACACACACACACACACACACACACACACTGGTGCAGGAACAAGACAAACGTAGACCCCCACAGCCCCCCCCTCCCCCTTCCCACACGCACACACAGGAACACACACACACACACCCACATACACAACCCGCGGATGGCCTTGCACCGGTCGTTGGTGACTGCCAACGGCACAGCAGTGATCCATGCACAACCGCCATTTAAATGGCCAATCGCTACTTTATCTTGGTGCCACCCCACGTCGACGGTTGCACATCATTTGCAGTGAAGATTGGCCCGCTGGGTCTTCGTCTTTCCAGCAAATCCATGGCACTCATCACCTCCCCCTCCTCCCGTGCATCATTTCACACCGCTTCAGTGATCCCATGCCATTCACTGCTAAACCCCCCAAAACATCTGCACAGAACCAACCCATCATTGTGTTCCTGCGTTGTGTGCTTGTTGTGCTGGTTCTGACAGCCATGCGTGGTCGGTCCACGTTAAGATAGAGGGCCACAGGCTTAGAGCACTGCGCGGGACTGCACTCCTTTGCATCTGAAGGTACCTGTGTTGTAGAACTTTCTTCCTTGTCGCATCCAGTCACCGTTGCATTAGATCAAGGCACTCCCTCACGCTTTTCCTGCGCTCAGTCAGACCACATGAATCCTCCAGCATCTCGTTTGCTTGACATGACCGCAGAGACGAAAGGAGGAACAAGTCACGACATGATCAAATAGGCGGCATAGTGCGGCGGCGTGTTAGGAGCGCCCGGGGGCGGTGGGGTGAGCTTGGCCCGGAAGGTGTCGTTGAGGGCGCGCAGCTGGATGGCAAGGGGCTCCCGTGGGATGGGGAAGCGGCCCTTTTTCGACGGGCACACCAGCTGGGGCGCAGGGAGGAGGTCATGGAGGGTGGTAATCACGGGCAGGTGGTCAGACGGGAAATTGGAATCGGAGCGCACCTCCGTGGTGTGGGCAGCTTCCAAGGGGGTGCGGAGGAAGATGTGGTCAAGGGCACCCGCGAAGCCTTGCGGGCTCACCCACGTGGGGGCCTCGGCAAGGGGGTGTAAACGGCGCATCCCAAGGCGCGCGAGCGTGGGCAGGATGAGGTCGCAGAGCGGGGCGGGAGAGACAGGGAAGTGTGGGACCCAACGGCAGTTGGCGTTCAGGTCCCCCGTCAGGACAACGACCCTGGCCGGGGTGAGGAGGAGGTATGGGTATACCCAGTCCAGGACTTCTTGGAGGGTGTCAAGGTCTCCATCGGCCGGGAAAAATACGTTGGCGTGGCAGTGGGCCACGCCCGCCACGGTGAAGTGAGTGACGAGGGCTCGCCCAGAGGGGTGGGCGCTGTGACTGGTTACGGTCAGGTCCGGGGCCCTGTAGAGGAGGGTGGCGCATCCCCCAGCCACCCTCGCGGGGGCCTGGATGGTGTGGTAGAGGGGGTGCACCCGTTGGACGATCAAGGGACCAGCTTCTTGAACGTGCAGGGTCAGCGGGTACTGGTATTCGCGTATCAGGACGTCCAGGGCGCGAAGCTTGGGCCGCAGGGACATCTGTACATTTAGGGTCACAATGTCCGGGCGGGGCGACGGGCGATCGGGAAGGGGGGGATCGGAGCATGGGGCTAGTGGCGGGAGGGTGCCGGGTTAGCTTGCGGGCCACGGCCGCAGGGAGGGCGCGAGGCAGGCCCCGGACCCATTTTCGAAGGTGTCGGGGGTGGTACGTGGCTGCCAGCGCCAGGACACTGGCCCGGGTGAGGCCGGTGGCCGTGACAGAGACACGGCTGTGCAGGGACTGTGGGAGGACAACATGGTGGTGCTCGGGCAGGATGAGGGAGGTTGGGGGCATGCCCTTGCGGCAAAGCTGTATCTGGTGAGAACCAGACACCTGCACGCAATGCACGGCGCCCACTAGCGACAAGATGTCGCGGGGCCAGGAGTCCGTCCCACTGCACACCCGGTAATAGTGCACCCCTGCCGGCAGGTGTAGGCACATGTGGAGGGCGTAAGGGGGCGGGACGAACTGGGCCGTGCCTGGGGCCGGCATCGGCACCAGACCCCACTCTCTGGGAGGGGAGCAGGGGGTGTACGCGCCCAGGTGTAGGTCCTTGACGTGGGGGACGCCGTCGAGGTGGGAGTAGCGGAGCTTAGACACGGCGTCCGGGGTGTCTTCGTTGCGCCCCGCCAGCTCCCACTCTAACGGTCCCTCGGGTGCCGGCCGAAGTACGGTTGGAAGCGGTGTGGGTCGGCCGGGGGCTCCAGGGCGGGGGAGCGTAGGGGTTGTGGGCCAAGGCCACGCGGGGGTCGTGGGGGTCCCCTGAGTACGGGTAGGGCTGGAGGGGGGCTGCTGCATGGTGGTCGTGGCAGCTGGAATGTGCGCGGGGCTCCATCCGTTCATCGCGGTAAGCACTGCGACGCCTTGGCGGCGGGCCATCACGGCGATGCCCAGGGCTGCGGCGGCGGGACGGGGACCTGTCCGAGCGGCGCGGGCTGTACCGTCGCTGGTACTTTGGGTCCGGTTCTCCTTCCGACTCCGAGGTCGCCGTGAGGTCCACCTGCTCCTCCGGGTCCCGGTGGCGGCGGTGCTTCTGTCCTCGTCCTCCTCGATGGATCTTGCGGGCGGGGTAGTCCCTGTCTGGGTCGGGAACCCAGGGGGTGTACGGCTGCTTCTTGGATTCGGCCTAGGTCACTCGCCAGCCGCGGGCGGTGTGCTGTCGGGTCAACTTCATGCCTTTGTCGTACTCGGCGGGCTTGACTCCGACAATCGTGAATTTGGCCTTGTGGTTGAGTTGCTCGTTCGAGATGGACGACAGGCCGGCACCAAATTTATCGCGGAGGATGCCTCCGAGGAGGCCCGCATCCACTTCCCCCGATGGAGGATCGTCGACCTCCTGCCATCCTACCCACAGGGCCTTGGAGAAGGTCTGCGGGTCCAATTTTTGGGGCGTGTACCCCTTCTTCTTGGCCGTGCCCTCTGCCTGGTTGGCGGCTGCGGCTTCGGCTGGGGAAGCGGCTGGGCTTTCCGTGACCTGCTGGACAGGGGGAGGGCTGGCGAGGAAGGTGCGCAGGACGTCTGCGACACCGGGCAGGCCGGGCGCGTGGCTGCGGACCCAGGTCCACTGATCCCGAATCGGGGACTGCGGGAGGGTGCTGACGCTTGCGCCGTAGTGGCGGAACAGCTGGAGGTGGAAGGCGTGCGCAACCTCGTCTTCACAGCCCTTGGGGATGTCCGGGATCCATTCCAGGAGGGAGGCCAGCGCGGCGTCGGTGGGAGAAGCCGTGGGCGACGGCGGCTGGGGAGCAGCGCCCGGGGCCCGGAGGGCAGCAGCCGCCCAGGGCTTGGGAACCGTGTCCGGGATAGCGAACGACAGCTCGGGGGCACGCACGGGGGCCTCCGGTGCAGGCACGGGGCTTGGCGTTGTCATAGCCCGCCGGAGGACGTTGGCCAATTCCTTGAGATCAGGCACCTGGGGCGAGGTGAGGACTGCCGCGGCTAGGATGACAGGCACGAGGACCAGGAACTGCTGCGAGCCGGGCGACGGTAGTTCAAACGAGGACGGAACCGTACTGCGCACGGCGTTGGCGAACGCGGGCGGTGTGGACTGGAGGCCGCGGAGCCTGCTGGCTATGGACAGGAGGGGGGGCAGGGCCCTGATGAAGTTGTGTAGTCGAACGGCCTCGGCCTGCCGCTGCGCCGCGGCAGAACGCTGGATTTGCTGCTGGGCGTTGTCCCGCTCTGTGCGGACCATGTCCAGGTCACATTTGAGGGACTCCAAGTCCCCCTGCGCCACGGCCAGCTCCTGCTGTTGGGCCTCGTACCGGTCACGTAGCTGAGTGTAATCGGTTGAGTAAGCCGACACGTCCAGGTCCGGGACAAAGGGCTCTCCCAACTGGGAGGGGCTGGGGGGGGCTGACCCGGCGGGCGGGGCAGGCGACTCCGGCGGCGTGGGGTCGGCGGCAGCCGGCTTGACTTGGGAGGCGGGTTCGGGGAGGCTGAAGGAGAGCCTGGTCTGCTCAGGCAGCAGCGACGCAGGCGAATGCTCTGCTCCTGCAGGGGTGGGCTTGTCCTGGGATTGGTACAGGGCTGCCGCCGGGGTGGTGGTACAGGGATGAACGCAGCCGACGCGAACAGAGTCCCGGCGGCGCTGGGTGCTGCCTGGCCCTTGGTGAGGTAGGGCGCATGGCTGGGCGGGGTGAGGGGAGGGGGGCTGGCAGTGTCGGGGATGCCAGCTTGCAGGAGGGCGATGGTGGGGGCTGTGGCCCAGGAGTGCTCGCCAGCCTACTCAATCTGGTGCAGCAGCTCACCGCTGCGGACCCGCAGGACCCAGCACTCCAGCAGCGGCCGCAGCTGGTCGTGGGTCCACATGCCCTTGTTGGCAAGGGAAGGGGGAGTGGCGACCGGGGCCGGCGTGTACTGCCCAGTGAGGCAGACGGAGGAGGCCCACGCCAGGAGGCCGAACTTCAGCGGGACGAGTTCCGCCGTTGGGATCTGGGCTGCTTGCAGACCGCGTGTACGTCATTGGGCAGCGCCCAAAAGGCCACAACCACCTCGCGGGTCCGAAGGCGGTCCCACGACGGCCTGAGGTGGGGGGCCAGGAACTGGTTGATGGGCTTGTGAATCTTGTGGGAGACCTTTTGACTTTGGATTTCCGGAGGCGTGACGGTGTCGATGGCTGGAGGTTGTTCTCGGGCCGTGTAGAGGCCTCTGAAGACCAGGCTGCGGAGGCGTGACGCGGAGATTGGGGCATGGCCCGGACTCCATCGCGTGACAAGGGCTGCAGTGAGGGCCTCAGGGTCCGTGGAGACGTATTCCAGCAGCGGGCCACCTTGCACCAGCGACAAGGGGACGTGCTCGATAACTTTTACATCAGACGGACTCGTGGCGACCGTGACAGTGGCGGTGAGCAAGAGCCCCCGTGGCGTCCACGCCCCCGTCACTGTGGTAATAGCCTGGATGCTGCCGTCTGCAGCCGTCCATCATAGGGCATCGCATAGGTCGGCCAGGGCGGGGTCGGTGGCCCGGATGGCCGCATCCGCCGCTTCCAGCGCGTCATCCTTCAACATGTCCAGCTCCCGCAGGAGGCGATCAGCGTCGTCAGACTGGGCAATATCCATTAGAAACATGGGGAACGGTCCCCGACGAATGGCGCCTCCTCGACTGGTGTCGGGGGCAGGACACGGGGAGTCCTGAGATGGCGTTGAGCGGTCCGACATGATAGGCTGTGACGAGAAAGGAGTGGGTGGCCTGTGGGCACAAGGCGCCGGGAGGGGGCGACAAATCGGGGTGCAGGGGTTACGGGAAGAGTACGAACAGTAGCGGCAGCCCCCGTTTGACCGGGTACATAAGAAAAAACACGGGGTGCCACGAGCGTGGCCATGGTGTGACGAAACAAAGAGCATGGCGCGAGAGCGCAGAGCAACATGGGGCCGCTTGGCGGAGCGGGCCGGCGAATGAGGGTCCCAGGACTCACGAGGATGGGGGTGCAAGGGGAGCACCGCGCTGGCGCGCGGTGCTGCAACCCACGGGGCGCATAGGCGAGTGGGGCCCCACGATGGGACAGCGAAGTAAACGGCTCACGATACCCCTGCACAAGGCGTCACGCTTGAGCGGCGGATACGTCGAATGCAGTCCCCGTCGCGGCTGCCCGCGTAGCGGTCTGGAAGATTGCCACGGCGAGGTCGACGTCTTGCTAGAGCCGATTGTAGAACGCACCGCCCACTGTGAGCAGGAGGTGGTTGGGCACGGGGGAAGGACGCACCCGAGGTGCGGCACTCAACCCTTGGAGACACAGGAGGAGAGGGAGAGACAGTGTGCACCATACGGGTGGAGCAGAGCGGAGAAGGGGGCGGCGATGGCAAGAGATGAGTCCCGCGGTGACGCGACTATCACGACGTATCACGACTGGCTTCGAGCGTGGCAGTGCGTGTAGGCAATCCATCCTACAACTACCATCGTGAGGGTTTTTAGACTGGTGCCAGGTCACCAGGGTGGGTGTGGCAGGGGCGGGCATTACCGGGGTGTGGGTGTGGCAAGGGCGGGCATTACCGGCTGGTGGATGTGGCAAGGGCGGGCATTACCGGGTTATGGGTGTGGCAGGGGGGGCATTACCGTGTGGTGGGTGTGGCAAGGGCGGGCATTACCGGGGTGGTGAGTGTGGCAGGGGCGGGCATTACCGGGTGGTGGGTGTGGCAGGGGCGGGCATTACCGGGTGGTGGGTGTGGCAAGGGCGGGCATTACCGGGTGGTGGGTGTGGCAGGGGCGGGCATTACTGGGTGGTGGGTGTGGCAAGGGCGGGCATTACCGGGGTGTGGGTGTGGCAACGGCGGGCATTACCGGGTGGTGGGTGTGGCAGGGGCGGGCATTACCGGGGTGGTGGGTGTGGCAGGGGCGGGCATTACCGGGTGGTGGATGTGGCAGGGGCGGGCATTACCGGGGTGTGGGTGTGGCAGGGGCGGGCATTACCGGGTGGTGGGTGTGGCAGGGGCGGGCATTACCGGGTGGTGGTTGTGGCACGGGCGGGCATTACGAATGGTGGGTGTGGCAAGGGCGGGAATTACCGGGGTGTGGGTGTGGCAGGGGCGGGCATTACCGGGTTTTGGGTGCGGCAAGGGCGGGCATTACTGGGTGGTGGGTGTGGCAGGGGGCGGGCATTACCGGGTGGTGGGTGTGGCAGGGGTGGGCATTACTGGGTGGTGGGTGTGGCAGGGGCGGGCATTACCGGGTGGTGGGTGTGGGAGGGGCGGGCATTACTGGGTGGTGGGTGTGGCAAGGGCGGGCATTACCAAGGTGTGGGTGTGGCAAGGGCGGGCATTACTGGGTTCTGGGTGTGGCAAGGGCGGGCATTACCGGGTGGTGGGTGTGGCAGGGGCGGGCATTACCGGGTTGTGGGTGTGGCAAGGGCGGGCATTACCGGGTCATTGGTGTGGCAAGGGCGGGCATTACCGGGTGGTGGGTGTGGCAGGGGCGGGCATTACCGGGTCATTGGTGTGGCAAGGGCGGGCATTACCGGGTGGTGGATGTGGCAAGGGCGGGCATCACTAGAGTGTGGGTGTGGCAGGGGCGGGCATTACCGGGTGGTGGGTGTCGCAGGGGCGGGCATTACCGGGGTGGTGGATGTGGCAAGGGCGGGCATTACCGGGTTATGGGTGTGGCAAGGGCGGGCATTACCGGGTTGGTGGGTGTGAAAGGGGCGGGCATACCGGGTTATGGGTGCGGCAAGGCCGGGCATTACTGGGTGGTGGTTGTGGCAAGGGCGGGCAGTACCGGGTGGTGGGTGTGGCAAGGGCGGGCATTACCGGGTTTTGGGTGCGGCAAGGGCGGGCATTACCGGATTTTGGGTGTGGCAGGGGCGGGCATTACCGGGTGGTGGGTGTGGCAGGTGCTGGCATTACTGGGCGGTGGGTATGGCAAGGGCGGGCATTACTAAGGTGTGGGTGTGGCAAGGGCGGGCATTACCGGGTTATGGGTGTGGCAAGGGCGGGCATTACCGGGTTATGCGTGTGGCAACGGCGGGCATTACCGGGTGGTGGGTGTGGCAGGGGCGGGCAGTACCGGGTCATGGGTGTGGCAAGGGCGGGCATTACTAGGGTGTGGGTGTGGCAGGGGCGGGCATTACTAGGCTGTGGGTGTGGCAGGGGCGGGCATTACCGGGTGGTGGGTGTGGCAGGGGCGGGCATTACCGGGGTGGTGGGTGTGGCAAGGGCGGGCATTACCGGGTCATGGGTGCGGCAAGGGCGGGCATTACCGGGTGGTGGGTGTGGCAGGGGCGGGCATTACCGGGTGGTGGGTTTGGCAAGGGCGGGCATTACCGGGTGGTGGGTGTGGCACGGGCGGGCATTACCGGGGGGTGGGTGTGGCAAGGGCGGGCATTACCGGGGTGGTAGGTGTGGCAGGGGCGGGCATTACCGGGTGGTGGGTGTGGCACGGGCGGGCTTTACCGGGGTCTGGGTGGGGCAAGGGCGGGCATTACCGGGTGGTGGGTGTGGCAGAGGCGGGCATTACCGGGTTATGGGTGTGGCAAGGGCGGGCATTACCGGATGGTGGGTGTGGCAGGGGCGGGCATTACCAATTGGTGGGTGTGGCAGGGGCGGGCATTACCGGGTTATGGGTGTGGCAGGGGCGGGCATTACTGGGTGGTGGTTGTGGCGGGGGCGGGCATTACCGGGTGGTGGGTGTGGCAGGGGCGGGCATTACCGGGTGGTGGGTGTGGCAGGGGCGGGCATTACTGGGTGGTGGGTGTGGCAGGGGCGGGCATCACCGGGTCATGGGTGTGGCAGGGGCATGCAATTCTGGGTGGTGGGTGTGGCAGGGGCGGGCATTACCGGGTTATGGGTGTGGCAAGGGCGGGCATTACCGGGTGGTGGGTGTGGCAAGGGCGGGCATTACCGGGTGGTGGGCGTGGCAGGGGCGGGCATTACCGGGTGGTGGGTGTGGCAAGGGCGGGCATTACCGGGTGGTGGGTGTGGCAGGGGCGGGCATTACCGGGTGGTGGGTGTGGCAGGGGCGGGCATTACCGGGTGGTGGGTGTGTAGGCGCAGGCATTACCGGGGTGTGGGTGTGGCAAGGGCGGGCATTACCGGGTGGTGGATGTGGCAAGGGCGGGCATTACCGGGATGGTGGGTGCGGCAAGAGTGGGCATTACCGGGGTGGTAGGTGTGGGAAGGGCGGGCATTACCGGGTGGTGGGTGTGGCAAGGGCGGGCATTACCGGGTGGTGGGCGTGGCAGGGGCGGGCATTACCGGGTGGTGGGTGTGGCAAGGGCGGGCATTACCGGGTTATGGGTGTGGCAGGGGCGGGTATTACCGGGTGGTGGGTGTGGCAGGGGCGGGCATTACCGGGTGGTGGGTGTGGCAAGGGCATGCAATTTTGGGTGGTGGGTGTGGCAGGGGCGGGCATTACCGGGTTATGGGTGTGGCAAGGGCGGGCATTACCGGGTGGTGGGTGTGGCAAGGGCGGGCATTACCGGGTGGTGGGCGTGGCAGGGGCGGGCATTACCGGGTGGTGGGTGTGGCAAGGGCGGGCATTACCGGGTGGTGGGTGTGGCAGGGGCGGGCATTACCGGGTGGTGGGTGTGGCAGGGGCGGGCATTACCGGGTGGTGGGCGTGGCAGGGGCGGGCATTACCGGGTGGTGGGTGTGGCAAGGGCGGGCATTACTGGGTGGTGGGTGTGGCACGGGCGGGCATTACCGGGTGGTGGGTTTGGCAGGGGCGGGCATTACCGGGCTGGGGGGTGTGGCAGGGGCGGGCATTACCGGGTTATGGGTGTGGCAAGGGCGGGCATTACCGGGTGGTCGGCGTGGCAGGGGCGGGCATTACTAGGGTGTGGGTGTGGCAAGGGCGGGCATTACCGGGGTGTGGGTGTGGCAAGGGCGGGCATTACCGGGTGGTGGGTGTGGCAAGGGCGGGCGTTACCGGGTGGTGGGTGTGCAAGGGCAGGCATTACCGGGGTGTGAGTGTGGCAGGGGCGGGCATTACCGGGTCATGGGTGTGGCAGGGGCGGGCATTACCGGGTGGTGGGTGTGGCAGGGGCGGGCATTACTGGGTGGTGGTTGTGGCAGGGGCGGGCATTACTGGGTGGTGGGTGTGGCAGGGGCGGGCATTACCGGGTGGTGGGTGTGGCGGGGGCGGGCATTACTGGATGGTGGGTGTGGCAGGGGCGGGCATTACCGGGTTATGGGCGTGGCAGAGGCGGGCATTACCGGGTGGTGGGTGTGGCAGGGGCGGGCATTACCGGGTGGCGGGTGTGGCAGGGGCGGGCATTACTGGCCGGCGGGTGTGGCAGGGGCGGGCATTACCTAGATATGGGTGTGGCAAGGGCGGGCATTAACGGGTAGTGGGTGTAGCAAGGGCGGGCATTATCGGGGTGTGGGTGTGGCAACGGCGGGCATTACCGGGTGGTGGGTGTGGCAGGGTTGGGCATTACCGGGGTGGTAGGTGTGGCAGGGGCGGGCATTACCGGGTGGTGGGTGTGGCAGGGGAGGGCATTACCGGGGTGTGGCTGTGGCAAGGGCGGGCATTACCGGGTGGTGGGTGTGGCAGGGGCGGGCATTACCGGGTTATGGGTACGCAAAGGGCGGGCATTACCAGGTGGTGGGTGTGGCAAGGGCGGGCATTAATGGGTTATGGGTGTGGCAAGGGCGGGCATTACCGGGGTGTGGGTGTGGCAAGGGCGGGCATTACCGGGTGGTGGGTGTGGCAAGGGCGGGCATTACCGGGTGCCGGGTGTGGCAAGGGCGGGCATTACCGGGGTGTGGGTGTGGCAAGGGCGGGCATTACCGGGTGGTGGGTGTGGCAGGGGCGGGCATTACCGGGTGGTGGGTGTGGCAGGGGCGGGCATTACTGGGTGGTGGGTGTGGCAGGGGCGGGCATTACCGGGTTATGGGCGTGGCAGGGGCGGGCATTACCGGGTGGTGGGTGTGGCAGGGGCGGGCATTACCGGGTGGTGGGTGTGGTAGGGGCGGCTATTTTTGGCCAGCGGGTGTGGCAGGGGCGGGCATTACCGGGTTATGGGTGTGGCAAGGGCGGGCATTAACGGGTAGTGGGTGTGGCAAGTGCGGGCATTACCGGGTGGTGGGTGTGGCAAGGGCGGGCATTACCGGGTGGTGGGTGTGGCAGGGGCGGGCATTACCGGGGTGGTAGCTGTGGCAGGGGCGGGCATTACCGGGTGGTGAATGTGGCAAGGGCGGGCATTACCGGGGTGTGGGCGTGGCAGGGGCGGGCATTACCGAGTGGTGGGTGTGGCAGGGGCGGGCATTACCGGGTTATGGGTGCGGCAAGGGCGGGCATTACCGGGGTGGTGGGTGTGGCAGGGGCGGGCATTACCGGGTTATGGGTGTGGCAAGGGCGGGCATTACCGGGTGGTGGATGTGGCAAGGGCGGGCATTACCGGGTGGTGGGCGTGGCAGGGGCGGGCATTACTAGGGTGTGGGTGTGGCACGGGCGGGCATTACCGGGGTGTGGGTGTGGCAAGGGCGGGCATTACCGGGATGGTGGGTGTGGCAGGGTTGGGCATTACCGGGGTGGTAGGTGTGGCAAGGGCGGGCATTACCGGGTGGTGGGTGTGGCAAGGGCGGGCATTACCGGGTGGTGGGCGTGGCAGGGGCGGGCATTACCGGGTGGTGGGTGTGGCAAGGGCGGGCATTACCGGGTGGTGGGTGTCGCAGGGGCGGGTATTACTGGGTGGTGGGTGTGGCAGGGGCGGGCATTACCGGGTGGTGGGTGTGGCAAGGGCGGGCATTACTGGGTGGTGGGTGTGGCACGGGCGGGCATTACCGGGTGGTGGGTTTGGCAGGGGCGGGCATTACCGGGCTGGTGGGTGTGGCAGGGGCGGGCATTACCGGGTTATGGGTGTGGCAAGGGCGGGCATTACTGGGTGGTGGGTGTGGCAGGGGCGGGCATTACTAGGGTGTGGGTGTGGCAAGGGCGGGTGTTACCGGGTTATGGGTGTGGCAAGGGCGGGCATTACCGGGTGGTGGGTGTGGCAAGGGCGGGCATTACCGGGTGGTGGGTGTGCAAGGGCAGGCATTACCGGGGTGTGGGTGTGGCAAGGGCGGGCATTACTGGGTGGTGGGTGTGGCAGGGGCGGGCATTACCGGGTGGTGGGTGTGGCACGGGCGGGCATTACTGGGTGGTGGGTGTGGCAGGGGCGGGCATTACCGGGTTATGGGCGTGGCAGGGGCGGGCATTACCGGGTGGTGGGTGTGGCAGGGGCGGGCATTACCGGGTGGTGGGTGTGGTAGGGGCGGCTATTTTTGGCCAGCGGGTGTGGCAGGGGCGGGCATTACCGGGTTATGGGTGTGGCAAGGGCGGGCATTACCTAGATATGGGTGTGGCAAGGGCGGGCATTAACGGGTAGTGGGTGTGGCAAGGGCGGGCATTACCGGGTGGTGGGTGTGGCAGGGGCGGGCATTACCGGGTGGTGGGTGTGGCAGGGGCGGACATTAATGGCCGGCGGGTGTGGCAGGGGCGGGCATTACCTAGATATGGGTGTGGCAAGGGCGGGCATTAACGGGTAGTGGGTGTGGCAAGGGCGGGCATTATCGGGGTGTGGGTGTGGCAACAGCGAGCATTACCGGGTTATGGGTGTGGCAGGGTTGGGCATTACCGGGGTGGTAGGTGTGGCAGGGGCGGGCATTACCGGGGTGGTAGGTGTGGCAGGGGCGGGCATTACCGGGTGGTGGGTGTGGCAGGGGAGGGCATTACCGGGGTATGGGTGTGGCAAGGGCGGGCATTACCGGGTGGTGGGTGTGGCAGGGGCGGGCATTACCGGGTTATGGGTGCGCAAAGGGCGGGCATTACCAGGTGGTGGGTGTGGCAGGGGCGGGCATTACCGGGTTATGGGCGTGGCAAGGGCGGGCATTACCGGGTGGTGGGCGTGGCACGGGCGGGCATCACCGGGTGGTGGGTGTGGCAGGGGCGGGCATTACCGGGGTGTGGGTGTGGCAAGGGCGGGCATTACTGGGTGGTGGGTGTGGCAGGGGCGGGCATTACCGGGTGGTGGGTGTGGCAGGGGCGGGCATTACTGGGTGGTGGGTGTGGCAGGGGCGGGCATTACCGGGTTATGGGCGTGGCAGGGGCGGGCATTACCGGGTGGTGGGCGTGGCAGGGGCGGGCATTACTGGGTGGTGGGTGTGGTAGGGGCGGCTATTTTTGGCCGGCGGCTGTGGCAGGGGTGGGCATTACCGGGTTATGGGTGTGGCAAGGGCGGGCATTAACGGGTAGTGGGTGTGGCAAGGGCAGGCATTACCGGGTGGTGGGTGTGGCAAGGGCGGGCATTACCGGGTGGTGGGTGTGGCAGGGGCGGGCATTACCGGGGTGGTAGGTGTGGCAGGGGCGGGCATTACCGGGTGGTGGGTGTGGGAGGGGCGGGCATTGCCGGGGTGTGGGTGTGGCAGGGGCGGGCATTACCGAGTGGTGGGTGTGGCAGGGGCGGGCATTACCAGGTTATGGGTGCGGCAAGGGCGAGCATTACCGGGTGGTGGGTGTGGCAGGGGCGGGCATTACCGGGTGGTGGGCGTGGCAGGGGCAGGCATTACTAGGGTGTGGGTGTGGCAAGGGCGGTCATTACCGGGGTGTGGGTGTGGCAAGGGCGGGCATCACCGGCTGGTGGGTGTGGCAAGGGCGGGCATTACCGGGTGGTGGGCGTGGCAGGGGCGGGCATTACTAGGGTGTGGGTGTGGCAAGGGCGGTCATTACCGGGGTGTGGGTGTGGCAAGGGCGGGCATTACCGGGTGGTGGATGTGGCAAGGGCGGGCATTACCGGGTGGTGGGTGTGGCAAGGGCGGGCATTACCGGGTTATGGGTGTGGCAGGGGCGGGTATTACTGGGTGGTGGGCGTGGCAGGGGCGGGCATTACCGGGTGGTGGGTGTGGCAAGGGCGGGCATTACCGGGTTATGGGTGTGGCAGGGGCGGGTATTACTGGGTGGTGGGTGTGGCAGGGGCGGGCATTACCGGGTCATGGGTGTGGCAAGGGCGGGCATTACTGGGTGGTGGGTGTGGCACGGGCGGGCATTACCGGGTGGTGGGTTTGGCAGGGGCGGGCATTACCGGGCTGGTGGGTGTGGCAGGGGCGGGCATTACCGGGTTATGCATGTGGCAAGGGCGGGCATTACCGGGTGGTGGGCGTGGCAGGGGCGGGCATTACCGGGGTGTGGGTGTGGCAGGGGCGGGCATTACCGGGTGGTGGGTGTGGCAAGGGCGGGCATTACCGGGTGGTGATGTGCAAGGGCAGGCATTACCGGGGTGTGGGTGTGGCAAGGGCGGGCATTACTGGGTGGAGGGTGTGGCAGGGGCGGGCATTACCGGATGGTGGGTGTGGCAGGGGCGGGCATTACTGGGTGGTGGGTGTGGCAGGGGCGGGCATTACCGGGTTATGGGCGTGGCACGGGCGGGCATTACCGGGTGGTGGGTGTGGCAGGGGCGGGCATTACCGGGTGGTGGGTGTGGCAGGGGCGGGCATTACTGGCCGGCGGGTGTGGCAGGGGCGGGCATTACCTAGATATGGGTGTGGCAAGGGCGGGCATTAACGGGTAGTCGGTGTGGCAAGGGCGGGCATTATCGGGGTGTGGGTGTGGCAACGGCGGGCATTACCGGGTGGTGGGTGTGGCAGGGTTGGGCATTACCGGGGTGGTAGGTGTGGCAGGGGCGGGCATTACCGGGTTGTGGGTGTGGCAGGGGAGGGCATTACCGGGGTGTGGGTGTGGCAAGGGCGGGCATTACCGGGTGGTGGGTGTGGCAGGGGCGGGCATTACCGGGTTATGGGTGCGCAAAGGGCGGGCATTACCAGGTGGTGGGTGTGGCAGGGGCGGGCATTACCGGGTTATGGGTGTGGCAAGGGCGGGCATTACCGGGGTGTGGGTGTGGCAAGGGCGGGCATTACCGGGTGGTGGGCGTGGCACGGGCGGGCATTACCGGGTGGTGGGTGTGGCAAGGGCGGGCATTACCGGGTGTGGGTGTGGCAAGGGCGGGCATTACCGGGTGGTGGGTGTGGCAGAGGCGGGCATTACCGGGTGGTGGGTGTGGCAGGGGCGGGCATTACTGGGTGGTGGGTGTGGCAGGGGTGGGCATTACCGGGTTATGGGCGTGGCAGGGGCGGGCATTACCGGGTGGTGGGTGTGGCAGGGGCGGGCATTACCGGTTGGTGGGTGTGGTAGGGGCGCCTATTTTTGGCCGGCGGGTGTGGCAGGGGCGGGCATTACTCGGTTATGGGTGTGGCAAGGGCGGGCATCAACGGGTAGTGGGTGTGGCAAGGGCGGGCATTACCGGGTGGTGGGTGTGGCAAGGGCGGGCATTACCGGGTGGTGGGTGTGGCAGGGGCGGGCATTACCGGGGTGGTAGGTGTGGCAGGGGCGGGCATTACCGGGTGGTGGGTGTCGCAGGGGCGGGCATTACCGGGGTGTGGGTGTGGCAGGGGCGGGCATTACCGAGTGGTGGGTGTGGCAGGGGCGGGCATTACCGGGTTATGGGTGCGGCAAGGGCGGGCATTACCGGGGTGGTGGGTGTGGCAGGGGCGGGCATTACCGGGTTATGGGTGTGGCAAGGGCGGGCATTACCGGGTGGTGGATGTGGCAAGGGCGGGCATTACCGGGTGGTGGGCGTGGCAGGGGCGGGCATTACTAGGGTGTGGGTGTGGCAAGGGCGGTCATTACCGGGGTGTGGGTGTGGCAAGGGCGGGCATTACCGGGTGGTGGGTGTGGCAAGGGCGGGCATTACCGGGTGGTGGGTGTGCAAGGGCGGGCATTACCGGGGTGTGGGTGTGGCAAGGGCGGGCATTACTGGGTGGTGGGTGTGGCAGGGGCGGGCATTACCGGGTGGTGGGTGTGGCAGGGGCGGGCATTACTGGGTGGTGGGTGTGGCAGGGGCGGGCATTACCGGGTTATGGGCGTGGCAGGGGCGGGCATTACCGGGTGGTGGGTGTGGCAGGGGCGGGCATTACCGGGTGGTGGGTGTGGCAGGGGCGGGCATTACTGGCCGGCGGGTGTGGCAGGGGCGGGCATTACCTAGATATGGGTGTGGCAAGGGCAGGCATTAACGGGTAGTGGGTGTGGCAAGGGCGGGCATTATCGGGGTGTGGGTGTGGCAAGGGCGGGCATTACTGGGTGGTGGGCGTGGCAGGGGCGGGCATTACCGGGTGGTGGGTGTGGCAAGGGCGGGCATTACCGGGGTGTGGGTGTGGCAAGGGCGGGCATTACCGGGTGGTGGGTGTGGCAGGGGCGGGCATTACCGGGTGGTGGGTGTGGCAGGGGCGGGCATTACTGGGTGGTGGGTGTGGCAGGGGCGGGCATTACCGGGTTATGGGCGTGGCAGGGGCGGGCATTACCGGGTGGTGGGTGTGGCAGGGGCGGGCATTACCGGGTGGTGGGTGTGGTAGGGGCGGGCATTACCGGGTTTTGGGTGCGGCAGGGGCGGGCATTACCGGATTTTGGGTGCGGCAAGGGCGGGCATTACCGGGGTGTGGGTGTGGCAGGGGCGAGCATTACCGGGTGGTGGGTGTGGCAGGGGCGGTGATTACCATGTGGTGGGTGTGCCAGGGGCGGGCATTACCGGGTGGTGGGGTGGCAGGTGCTGGCATTACTTGGCGGTGGGTGTGGCAAGGGCAGGCATTACTAAGGTGTGGGTGTGGCAAGGGCGGGCATTACCGGGTTATGGGTGTGGCAAGGGCGGGCATTACCGGGTTATGTGTGTGGCAACGGCGGGCATTACCGGGTCATGGGTGTGGCAAGGGCGGGCATTACTAGGGTGTGGGTGTGGCAGGGGCGGGCATTACTAGGGTGTGGGTGTGGCAGGGGCGGGCATTACCGGGTGGTGGGTGTGGCAGGGGCGGGCATTACCGGGGTGGTGGGTGTGGCAAGGGCGCGCATTACCGGGTTATGGGTGCGGCAAGGGCGGGCATTACCGGGTGGTGGGTGTGGCAGGGGCGGGCATTACCAGGTGGTGGGTTTGGCAAGGGCGGGCATTACCGGGTGGTGGGTGTGGCAGGGGCGGGCATTACCGGGGGGTGGGTGTGGCGAGGGGGGGCATTACTGGGTGGTGGGTGTGGCAGGGGCGGGCATTACCGGGGTGTAGCTGTGGCAGGGGCGGGCATTACCGGGTGGTGGGTGTGGCAAGGGCGGGCATTACCGGGGTGTGGGTGTGGCAAGGGCGGGCATTACCGGGTGGTGGGTGTGGCAGGGGCGGGCATTACCGGGTGGTGGGTGTGGCAGGGGCTGGCATTACCGGGTGGTGGGTGTGGCAGGGGCGGGCATTACCGGGGTGGTGGATGTGGCAAGGGCCGGCATTACCGGGGTGTGGGTGTGGCAAGGGCGGGCATTACTGGGTGGTGGTTGTGGCAAGGGCGGGCATTACCGGGGTGGTGGCTGTGGCAGGGGCGGGCATTACCGGGTTATGGGTGTGGCAAGGGCGGACATTACCGGGTGGTGGCTGTGGCAGGGGCGGACTTTACCGGGTGGTGCGTGTTGCAGGGGCGGGCATTACCGGCTGGTGGGTGTGGCAAGGGCGGGCATTACTGGGTGGTGGGTGTGGCAGCGGCGGGCATTACTCGGTGGTGGCTGTGGCAGGGGCGGGCATTATTGGGCGGTGGGTGTGGCAAGGGCGGGCATTACCAAGGAGTGGGTGTGGCAAGGGCGGGCATTACCGGGTTATGGGTGTGGCAAGGGCGGGCATTACCGGGTGGTGGATGTGGCAAGGGCGGGCATTACCGGGTGGTGGGTGTGGCAGGGGCGGGCATTACCGGGTGGTGGGTGTGGCAAGGGCGGGCATTACCAGGTGGTGGGTGTGGCAAGGGCAGGCATTACCGGGTGGTGGGTGTGGCAGGGGTGGGCATTACCGGGTGGTGGGTGTGGCAGGGGCGGGCATTACTGGGTGCTGGGTGTGGCAGGGGCGGGCATTACCGGGGTGTGCGTGTGGCAAGGGCGGGCATTACCGGGTGGTGGGTGTGGCAGGGGCGGGCATTACCGGGTGGTGGGTGTGGCAGGGGCGGGCATTACCGGGTGGTGGGTGTGGCAGGGGCGGGCATTACTGGGTGGTGGGTGTAGCAAGGGCGGGCATTACCGGGGTGTGGGTGTGGCAAGGGCGGGCATTACTAGGTTATGGGTGTGGCAGGGACGGGCATTACCGGGGTGGTGGCTGTGGCAGGGGCGGGCATTACCGGGTTATGGGTGTGGCAGGGGCGGGCATTACCGGGTGGTGGGTGTGGCAGGGGCGGGCATTACCATGTGGTGGGTGTGGCAGGGGCGGGCATTACCGGGTTATGGGTGTGGCAGGGGCGGGCATTACTCGGTGGTGGTTGTGGCAGGGGCGGGCATTACCGGGTGGTGGGTGTGGCAGGGGCAGGCATTACCGGGTGGTGGGTGTGGCAGGGGCGGGCATTACCGGGGTGTGTGTGTGGCAGTGGCGGGCATTACCGGGTGGTGGGTGTGGCAGGGGCGGGCATTACCGGGTTATGGATGCAGCAAGGGCGGGCATTACCGGGTGGTGGGTGTGGCAGGGGCGGGCATTACCGGGTCAAGGGTGTGGCAAGGGCACGCGGTTCTGGGTGGTGGGTGTGGCAAGGGCGGACATTACCGGGTGGTGGCTGTGGCTGGGGCGGACTTTACCGGGTGGTGCGTTTGGCAGGGGCGGGCATTACCGGGTGGTGGGTGTGGCAGGGGAGGGCATTACCGGGTTATGGGTGTGGCAAGGGCGGGCATTACCGGGTGGTGGATGTGGCAAGGGCGGGCATTACCGGGTGGTGGGTGTGGCAGGGGCCGGCATTACTCGGTGGTGGGTGTGGCAAGGGCGGGCATTACCAGGTGGTGGGTGTGGCAAGGGCGGGCATTACCAAGGTGTGGGTGTGGCAGGGGTGGGCATTACCGGGTTATGGGTGTGGCAAGGGCGGGCATTACCGGGTGGTGGGTGTGGCAAGGGCGGGCATTACCGGGTGATGGGTGTGGCGGGGGCGGGCAGTACCGGGTCATGGGTGTGGCAAGGGCGGGCATTACCGGGTGGTGGATGTGGCAAGGGCGGGCATTACCGGGTGGTGGGTGTGGCAGGGGCGGGCATTACCGGGTGGTGGGTGTGGCAAGGGCGGGCATTACCGGGTTATGGGTGCGGCGGGCGGGCATTACCGGGTGGTGGGTGTGGCAGGGGCGGGCATTACCGGGTGGTGGGTGTGGCAGGGGCGGGCATTACTGGGTGGTGGGTGTAGCAAGGGCGGGCATTACCGGGGTGTGGGTGTGGCAAGGGCGGGCATTACTGGGTTATGGGTGTGGCAGGGGCGGGCATTACCGGGGTGGTGGCTGTGGCAGGGGCGGGCATTACCGGGTTATGGGTGTGGCAGGGGCGGGCATTACCGGGTGGTGGGTGTGGCAAGGGCGGGCATTACCATGTGGTGGGTGTGGCAAGGGCGGGCATTACCGGGTGGTGGGTGTGGCAGTGGCGGGCATTACCGGTTTATGGGTGTGGCAGGGGCGGGCATTACTAGGTGGTGGATGTGGCAAGGGCGGGCATTACCGGGTTATGGGTGCGGCAAGGGCGGGCATTACCAGGTGGTGGGTGTGGCAGGGGCGGGCATTACCATGTGGTGGGTGTGGCAGGGGCGGGCATTACCGGGTTATGGGTGTGGCAGGGGCGGGCATTACTCGGTGGTGGTTGTGGCAGGGGCGGGCATTACCGGGTGGTCGGTGTGGCAGGGGCGGGCATTACCGGGGTGTGGGTGTGGCAGTGGCGGGCATTACCGGGTGGTGGGTGTGGCAGGGGCGGGCATTACCGGGTTATGGGTGCAGCAAGGGCGGGCATTACCGGGTGGCGGGTGTGGCAGGGGCGGGCATTACCGGGGTGGTGGGTGTGGCAGGGGCAGGCATTTCTGGGTGGTGGGTGTGGCACGGGCGGGCATTACCGGGTGGTGGGTTGGGCAGGGGCGGGCATTACCGGGGTGGTGGGTGTGGCAAGGGCGGGCATTACCGGGTTATGGGTGTGGCAAGGGCGGGCATTACCGGGTGGTGGATGTGGCAAGGGCGGGCATTACCGGGTGGTGGGCGTGCCAGGGTCGGGCATTACCGGGTGCTGTGTGTGCCAAGGGCGGGCATTACCGGGGCGTGGGTGTGGCAAGGGCGGGCATTACCGGGTGGTGGGTGTGGCAAGGGCGGGCATTACTGGGTGGTGGGTGTGGCAGGGGCGGGCATTACCGGGTGGTGGGTGTGCAAGAGCGGGCATTCCCGGGGTGTGGGTGTGGCAAGGGCGGGCATTACTGGGTGGTGGGTGTGGCAGGGGCGGGCATTACCGGGTGGTGGGTGTGGCAGGGGCGGGCATTACTGGGTGGTGGGTGTGGCAGGGGCGGGCATTACCGGGTTATGGGCGTGGCAGGGGCGGGCATTACCGGGTGGTGGGTGTGGCAGGGGCGGGCATTACCGGGTGGTGGGTGTGTAGGGGCGGGCATTGCTGGCCGGCGGGTGTGGCAGGGGCGAGCATTACCGGGTTATGGGTGTGGCAAGGGCGGGCATTACCGGGTGGTGGGCGTGGCACGGGCGGGCATTACCGGGTGGTGGGTGTGGCAGGGGCAGGCATTACCGGGGTGGTAGGTGTGGCAGGGGCGGGCATTACCGGGTGGTGGGTGTGGCAAGGGCGGGCATTACCGGGGTGTGCGTGTGGCAAGGGCGGGCATTACCGGGTGCTGGGTGTGGCAGGGGCGGGCATTACCGGGTTATGGGTGCGGCAAGGGCGGGCATTACCAGGTGGTGGGTGTGGCAAGGGCGGGCATTACCATGTGGTGGGTGTGGCAGGCGCGGGCATTACCGGGTTATGGGTGTGGCAGGGGCGGGCATTACTGGGTGGTGGTTGTAGCAGGGGCGGGCATTACCGGGTTATGGGTTCGGCAAGGGCGGGCCATACCGGGTGGTGGGTGTGGCAGGGGCGGGCATTACTGGTTGGTGGGTGTGGCACGGGCGGGCATCACCGGGTCATGGGTGTGGCAGGGGCAGGCATTTCTTGGTACTGGGTGTGGCAAGGGCGGGCATTACCGGGTGGTGGGTGTGGCAGGGGCGGGCATTAACGGGGTGGTGGGTGTGGCAGGGGCGGGCATTACCGGGTTATGGGTGTGGCAAGGGCGGGCATTACCGGGTGGTGGGTGTGGCAAGGGCGGGCATTACCGGGTGGTGGGTGTGCCAGGGGCTGGCATTACCGGGTGGTGGGTGTGGCAAGGGCGGGCAGTACCGGGTGGTGGGTGTGGCAGGGGCGGGCATTACCGGGTGGTGGGTGTGCAGGCGCAGGCATTACCGGGGTGTGGGTGTGGCAAGGGCGGGCATTACCGGGTGGTTGATGTGGCAAGGGCGGGCATTACCGGGATGGTGGGTGTGGCAGGGGCGGGCATTACCGGGTTATGGGTGTGGCAAGGGCGGGCATTACCGGGTGGTGGGTGTGGCAAGGGCGGGCATTACCGGGTGGTGGGTGTGGCAAGGGCGGGCATTACCTAGATATGGGTGTGGCAAGGGCGGGCATTACTAGGGTGTGGGTGTGGCAAGGGCGGGCATTATCGGGGTGTGGGTGTGGCAACGGCGGGCATTACCGGGTGGTGGGTGTGGCGAGGGCGGGCATTACCGGGGTGGTAGGTGTGGCAGGGGCGGGCATTACCGGGTGGTGGGTGTGGCAGGGGAGGGCATTACCGGGGTGTGGGTGTGGCAAGGGCGGGCATTACCGGGTGGTGGGTGTGGCAGGGGCGGGCATTACCGGGTGGTGGGTGTGGCAGGGGCGGGCATTACCGGGTTATGGGTGCGCAAAGGGCGGGCATTACCAGGTGGTGGGTGTGGCAGGGGCGGGCCTTACCGGGTGGTGGGTGTGGCAAGGGCGGGCATTACCGGGGTGTGGGTGTGGCAAGGGCGGGCATTACCGGGTGGTGGGCGTGGCACGGGCGGGCATTACCGGTTACCGGGTGGTGGGCGTGGCACGGGCGGGCATTACCGGGTGGTGGGTGTGGCAAGGGCGGGCATTACCGGGGTGTGGGTGTGGCAAGGGCGGGCATTACCGGGTGGTGGGTGTGGCAGGGGCGGGCATTACTGGGTGGTGGGTGTGGCGGGGGCGGGCATTACCGGGTTATGGGCGTGGCAAGGGCGGGCATTACCGGGTGGTGGGTGTGGCAGGGGCGGGCATTACCGGGTGGTGGGTGTGGTAGGGGCGGCTATTTTTGGCCGGCGGATGTGGCAGGGGCGGGCATTACCGGGTTATGGGTGTGGCAAGGGCGGGCATTAACGGGTAGTGGGTGTGGCAAGGGCGGGCATTATCGGGGTGTGGGTGTGGCAAGGGCGGGCATTACCGGGTGGTGGGTGTGGCAGGGGCGGGCATTACCGGGTGGTGGGTGTGGCAGGGGCGGGCATTACCGGGTGGTGGGTGTGGCAAGGGCGGGCATTACCGGGGTGTGGGTGTGGCAAGGGCGGGCATTACCGAGTGGTGGGTGTGGCAGGGGCGGGCATTACCGGGTTATGGGTGCGGCAAGGGCGGGGATTACCGGGGTGGTGGGTGTGGCAGGGGCAGGCATTACCGGGTTATGGGTGTGGCAAGGGCGGGCATTACCGGGTGGTGGGTGTGGCAAGGGCGGGCATTACCAGGTGGTGGGCGTGGCACGGGCGGGCATTACTAGGGTGTGGGTGTGGCAAGGGCGGTCATTACCGGGGTGTGGGTGTGGAAAGGGCGGGCATTACCGGGTGGTGGGTGTGGCAGGGGCGGGCATTACTGGGTGGTGGGTGTGGCAGGGGCGGGCATTACCGGGGTGTGCGTGTGGCAAGGGCGGGCATTACCGGGTGCTGGGTGTGGCAGGGGCGGGCATTACCGGGTTATGGGTGCGGCAAGGGCGGGCATTACCAGGTGGTGGGTGTGGCAAGGGCGGGCATTACCGGGTTATGGGCGTGGCAGGGGCGGGCATTACCGGGTTATGGGTGTGGCAGGGGCGGGCATTACCGGGTGGTGGTTGTAGCAGGGGCGGGCATTATCGGGTTATGGGTTCGGCAAGGGCGGGCATTACCGGGTTATGGGTGTGGCAACGGCGGGCATTACTGGTTGGTGGGTGTGGCAGGGGCGGGCATCACCGGGTCATGGGTGTGGCAGGGGCAGGCATTTCTGGGTACTGGGTGTGGCAAGGGCGGGCATTACCGGGTGGTGGGTGTGGCAGGGGCGGGCATTAACGGGGTGGTGGGTGTGGCAAGGGCGGGCATTACCGGGTGGTGGGTGTGCCAGGGGCTGGCATTACCGGGTGGTGGGAGTGGCAAGGGCGGGCATTACCGGGTGGTGGGTGTGGCAGGGGCGGGCATTACCGGGTGGTGGGTGTGCAGGCGCGGGCATTACCGGGGTGTGGGTGTGGCAAGGGCGGGCATTACCGGGTGGTTGATGTGGCAAGGGCGGGCATTACCGGGATGGTGGGTGTGGCAGGGGCGGGCATTACCGGGTTATGGGTGTGGCAAGGGCGGGCATTACCGGGTGGTGGGTGTGGCAAGGGCGGGCATTGTGGGGTGGTGGGCGTGGCAGGGGCGGGCATTACCGGGTGGTGGGTGTGGCAAGGGCGGGCATTACCGGGTTATGGGTGTGGCGGGGGCGGGTATTACTGGGTGGTGGGTGTGGCAAGGGCGGGCATTACCGGGTGGTGGGCGTGGCAGGGGCGGGCATTACCGGGTGGTGGGTGTGGCAAGGGCGGGCATTACCGGGTGGTGGGTGTGCAAGGGCAGGCATTACCGGGGTGTGGGTGTGGCAAGGGCGGGCATTACTGGGTGGTGGGTGTGGCAGGGGCGGGCATTACCGGGTGGTGGGTGTGGCAGGGGCGGGCATTACTGGGTGGTGGGTGTGGCAGGGGCGGGCATTACCGGGTTATGGGCGTGGCAGGGGCGGGCATTACCGGGTGGTGGGTGTGGCAGGGGCGGGCATTACCGGGTGGTGGGTGTGGCGGGGCGGGCATTACTGGCTGGGGGGTGTGGCAGGGGCGGGCATTACCTAGATATGGGTGTGGCAAGGGCGGGCATTACTAGGGTGTGGGTGTGGCAAGGGCGGGCATTATCGGGGTGTGGGTGTGGCAACGGCGGGCATTACCGGGTGGTGGGTGTGGCGAGGGCGGGCATTACCGGGGTGGTAGGTGTGGCAGGGGCGGGCATTACCGGGTGGTGGGTGTGGCAGGGGAGGGCAATACCGGGGTGTGGGTGTGGCAAGGGCGGGCATTACCGGTTGGTGGGTGTGGCAGGGGCGGGCATTACCGGGTGGTGGGTGTGGCAGGGGCGGGCATTACCGGGTTATGGGTGCGCAAAGGGCGGGCATTACCAGCTGGTGGGTGTGGCAGGGGCGGGCATTACCGGGTTATGGGTGTGGCAAGGGCGGGCATTACCGGGGTGTGGGTGTGGCAAGGGCGGGCATTACGGGTCGGTGGGCGTGGCACGGGCGGGCATTACCGGTTACCGGGTGGTGGGCGTGGCACGGGCGGGCATTACCGGGTGGTGGGTGTGGCAAGGGCGGGCATTACCGGGGTGTGGGTGTGGCAAGGGCGGGCATTACCGGGTGGTGGGTGTGGCAGGGGCGGGCATTACTGGGTGGTGGGTGTGGCGGGGGCGGGCATTACCGGGTTATGGGCGTGGCAAGGGCGGGCATTACCGGGTGGTGGGTGTGGCAGGGGCGGGCATTACCGGGTGGTGGGTGTGGTAGGGGCGGATATTTTTGGCCGGCGGCTGTGGCAGGGGCGGGCATTACCGGGTTATGGGTGTGGCAAGGGCGGGCATTAACGGGTAGTGGGTGTGGCAAGGGCGGGCATTATCGGGGTGTGGGTGTGGCAAGGGCGGGCATTACCGGGTGGTGGGTGTGGCAGGGGCGGGCATTACCGGGGTGGTAGGTGTGGCAGGGGCGGGCATTACCGGGTGGTGGGTGTGGCAGGGGCGGGCATTACCGGGGTGTGGGTGTGGCAAGGGCGGGCATTACCGAGTGGTGGGTGTGGCAGGGGCGGGCATTACCGGGTTATGGGTGCGGCAAGGGCGGGCATTACCGGGGTGGTGGGTGTGGCAGGGGCGGGCATTACCGGGTTATGGGTGTGGCAAGGGCGGGCATTACCGGGTGGTGGGTGTGGCAAGGGCGGGCATTACCAGGTGGTGGGCGTGGCAGGGGCGGGCATTACTAGGGTGTGGGTGTGGCAAGGGCGGTTATTACCGGGGTGTGGGTGTGGCAAGGGCGGGCATTACCGGGTGGTGGGTGTGGCAAGGGCGGGCATTACCGGGTGGTGGGTGTGCAAGGGCAGGCATTACCGGGGTGTGGGTGTGGCAAGGGCGGGCATTACTGGGTGGTGGGTGTGGCAGGGGCGGGCATTACCGGGTGGTGGGTGTGGCAGGGGCGGGCATTACTGGATGGTGCGTGTGACAGGGGCGGGCATTACCGGGTTATGGGCGTGGCAGGGGCGGGCATTACCGGATGGTGGGTGTGGTAGGGGCGGGCATTACCGGGTGGTGGGTGTGGCAGGGGCGGGCATTACTGGCCGGCGGGTGTGGCAGGGGCGGGCATTACCTAGATATGGGTGTGGCAAGGGCGGGCATTAACGGGTAGTGGGTGTGGCAAGGGCGGGCATTATCGGGGTGTGGGTGTGGCAAGGGCGGGCATTACCGGGTGGTGGGTGTGGCAGGGGCGGGCATTACCGGGGTGGTAGGTGTGGCAGGGGCGGGCATTACCGGGTGGTGGGTGTGGCAGGGGAGGGCATTACCGGGGTGTGGGTGTGGCAAGGGCGGGCATTACCGAGTGGTGGGTGTGGCAGGGGCGGGCATTACCGGGTGGTGGGTGTGGCACGGGAGGGCATTACCGGGGTGTGGGTGTGGCAAGGGCGGGCATTACCGGGTGGTGTGTGGCGGGGGCGGGCATTACCGGGTTATGGGTGCGCAAAGGGCGGGCATTACGAGGTGGTGGGTGTGGCAGGGGCGGGCATTACCGGGTTATGGGTGTGGCAAGGGCGGGCATTACCGGGTGGTGGGTGTGGCAAGGGCGGGCATTACCGGGTGGTGGGCGTGGCACGGGCGGGCATTACCGGGTGGTGGGTGTGGCAAGGGCGGGCATTACCGGGGTGTGGGTGTGGCAAGGGCGGGCATTACCGGGTGATGGGTGTGGCAGGGGCGGGCATTACCGGGTGGTGGGTGTGGCAGGGGCGGGCATTACTGGGTGGTGGGTGTGGCAGGGGCGGGCATTACCGGGTTATGGGCGTGGCAGGGGCGGGCATTACCGGGTGGTGGGTGTGGCAGAGGCGGGCATTACCGGGTGGTGGGTGTGGTAGGGGCGGTGATTTTTGGCCGGCGGGTGTGGCATGGGGGGGGCATTACCGGGTTACGGGTGTGGCAAGGGCGGGCATTAACGGGTAGTGGGTGTGGCAAGGGCGGGCATTATCGGGGTGTGGGTGTGGCAAGGGCGGGCATTACCGGGTGGTGGGTGTGGCAGGGGCGGGCATTAGCGGGTGGTGGGTGTGGCAGGGGCGGGCATTACCGGTGTGTGGGTGTGGCAAGGGCGGGCATTACCGAGTGGTGGGTGTGGCAGGGGCGGGCATTACCGGGTTATGGTTCTGGCAGGGGCGGGCATGACTGGGTGGTGGGTGTGGCAGGGGCGGGCATTACCGGGTGGTGGGTGTGGCAGGGGCGGGTATTACCGGGTGGTGGGTGTGCAGGGGCGGGCATTACCAGGTGGTGGGTGTGGCAGGGGCGGGCATTACCATGTGGTGGGTGCGGCAGGGGCGGGCATTACCGGGTTATGGTTGTGGCAGGGGCGGGCATTACCGGGTTGGTGGGTGTGGCAAGGGCGGGCATTACCGGGTGGTGGGCGTGGCAAGGGCAGGCATTACCGGGTGGTGGGTGTGGCAAGGGCGGGCATTACCGGGGTGTGGGTGTGGCAGAGCAGGCATTTCTGGGTGGTGGGAGTGGCACTGGCGGGCATTACCGGCTGGTGGGTTTGGCAGGGGCGGGCATTACCGGGGTGGTGGGTGTGGCAGGGGCGGGCATTACCGGGTTATGGGTGTGGCAAGGGCGGGCATTACCGGCCGGTGGGTGTGGCAAGGGCGGGCATTACCAGGTGGTGGGCGTGGCAGGGGCCGGCATTACTAGGGTGTGGGTGTGGCAAGGGCGGGCATTACCGGGGTGTGGGTGTGGCAAGGGCGGGCATTACCGGGTGGTGGGTGTGGCAAGGGCGGGCATTACCGGGTGGTGGGTGTGCAAGGGCGGGCATTACCGGGGTGTGGAAGTGGCAAGGGCGAGCATTACTGGGTGGTGGGTCTGGCAGGGGCGGGCATTACCGGGTGGTGGGTGTGGCAGGGGCGGGCATTACTGGGTGGTGGGTGTGGCAGGGGCGGGCATTACCGGGTTATGGGCGTGGCAAGGGCGGGCATTACCGGGTGGTGGGTGTGGCAGGGGCGGGCATTACTAGCCGGCGGGTGTGGCAAGGGCGGGCATTACCGGGTGGTGGGTGTGGCAAGGGCGGGCATTATCGGGGTGTGGGTGTGGCAAGGGCGGGCATTACCGGGTGGTGGGTGTGGCAGGGGCGGGCATTACCGGGGTGGTAGGTGTGGCAGGGGCGGGCATTACACGGTGGCGGTTGTGGCAGGGGCGGGCATTACCGGGGTGTGGGTGTGGCAAGGGCGGGCATTACCGGGTGGTGGGTGTGGCAGGGGCGGGCATTACCGGGTATTGGGTGCGCAAAGGGCGGGCATTACCAGGTGGTGGGTGTGGCGGGGGCGGGCATTACCATGTGGTGGGTGTGGCAGGGGCGGGCATTACCGCGTTATGGGTGTGGCAGGGGCGGGCATTACTGGGTGGTGGTTGTGGCAGGGGCGGGCATTACCGGGTGGTGGGTGTGGCAAGGGCGGGCATTACCGGGTGGTGGGTGTGGCAAGGGCAGGCATTACCGGGGTGTGGGTGTGGCAGGGGCGGGCATTACCGGGTGGTGGGGGCGGGCATTACCGGGTGGTGGGTGTGGCAGGGGCGGGCATTACCGGGTGGTGGGTGTGCAGGGGCGGGCATTACCGGGGTGGTGGGTGTGGCAAGGGCGGGCATTACCGGGTGGTGGGTGTGGCAAGGGCGGGCATTAACGGGTTATGGGTGTGGCAGGGGCGGGTATTAGTGGGTGGTGGGTGTGGCAGGGGCGGGCATTACCGGGTTATGGGTGTGGCAAGGGCGGGCATTACCGGGTGGTGGCTGTGTCAGGGGCGGGCATTACCGGGTGGTGGGTGTGGCAGGGGCGGGCATTACCGGGTGGTGGGTGTGCAGGGGCGGGCATTACCGGGTGGTGGCTGTGTCAGGGGCGGGCATTAACGGGTGGTGGGTGTGGCAGGGGCGGGCATTACCGGGTGGTGGGTGTGGCAAGGGCGGGCATTAACGGGTTATGGGTGTGGCAAGGGCGGGCATTAACGGGTGGTGGGTGTGGCAGGGGCGGGCATTTCTGGGTGGTGGGTGTGGCAGGGGCGAGCATTACCGGGTTAGGGGTGTGGCAAGGGCGGGCATTACCGGGTGGTGGGTGTGGCAAGGGCGGGCATTACCGGGTTATGGGTGTGGCAGGGGTGGGCATTATTGGGTGGTGGGTGTGGCAGGGGCGGGCATTACCATGTGGTGGGCATGGCAGGGGCGGGCATTACTAGGGTGTGGGTGTGGCAGGGGCGGGCATTACTGGCCGGCGGGTGTGGCAGGGGCGGGCATTAGCGGGTGGTGGGTGTGGCAGGGGCGGGCATTACCGGGTTATGGGTGTGGCGGGGGCGGGCATTACCGGGGGGTGGGTGTGGCAGGGGCGGGCATTACTGGGTGGTGGGTGTGGTAGGGGCGGGCATTACCGGGTTATGGGTGTGGCAAGGGCGGGCATTACCGGGTTATGGGTGTGGCAAGGGCGGGCATTACGAGGTGTTGGATGTGGCAGGGGCGGGCATTACCGGGTGGTGGGTGTGGCAAGGGCGGGCATTACTGGGTGGTGGGTGTGGCAGGGGCGGGCATTACCGGGTTATGGGCGTGGCAGGGGCGGGCATTACCGGGTGGTGGGTGTGGCAGGGGCGGGCATTACCGGGTTATGGGCGTGGCAGGGGCGGGCATTACCGGGTGGTGGGTGTGGCAGGGGCGGGCATTACCGGGTGGTGGGTGTGCAAGGGCGGGCATTACCGGGTGGTGGGTGTGGCTAGGGCGGGCATTACTGGGGTGTGGGTGTGGAAGGGGCGGGCATTACCGGGTGGTGGGTGTGGCAGGGGCGGGCATTACCGGGTTATGGGTGTGGCAAGGGCGGGCATTACCGGGTGGTGGGTGTGGCAGGGGCGGGCATTACCGGGTGGCGGGTGTGGCAGGGGCAAGTATTATTGGGTGGTGGGTGTGGCAGGGGCGGGCATTACCGGGTGGTGGGTGTGGCAGGGGCGGGCATTACCGGGGTGTGGGTGTGGCAGGGGCGGGCATTACCGGATGGTGGGTGTGGCAGGAGGAGGAGGAGGAGGAGGAGGAGGAGCGCCTGCCGTGGTCCCACGTACGGTGAGCCGTGGCGTCGTCCCTCGGGGGCCCCACGCAGGCTCTGCCGAGGGAGTCCTCCGTCTTACCTCCGCTAGAGTAAGACGAATCTCGTCGCACACCTAAGAACGCTCCTCCCAGCAGGCCGTCTAGGTCGCAACGCCGGTGTACGACAACGCTACGGTCCGATCTGCTCTCCGGTCCCGGCCACCGACTGCCCCGAACTGTCCTGGATCCACCCGAGTCAGTGTTCCAAGATCAACGTGAGCTGAGAAGGTGTGGGTCTCCCGGGGCATCACCCCCGACTTAAAAACGTCGCCGGGCTAAATAGAACGCGGCCCAGCACGACTATGCGCACTGCCGGCGGGCTGAGTACCGCCGGCGTTGCGAGTACGGTCACGATACACGATCACGCGCACCGCCGGTGGCCTGGGTACCCCCGGGTTCTGTGAGTGCGGGACGTGCGTCACGGCCATAGCACCACGGCGGTGCACCGCCGTGGAGGTCACCGACGACGCCCGGCCGCAAAGGCCGAGCCCAAACGACAAGCCCCACGATACGTGTACCGAGACGGCACGCGACCGAGAAAATGGCACCACGATGGTGCCCGAGCGAGACGGCGACGTTCGCCGATGGCACGCGAGGCGGTGAGTACCGCCGATGACCCGTCACCTCTGCACGGGGTGTCACGGTGGGTGGCGGAGCGCCAGGTGCAGACCCCGCCATGGTGCCTCGAGTATCGGCCTGGAGGATACACCATGGCGAGGCTGGCGCACGAAGACCGTTTGGGCAGCGCCACGGTGGCGCTTTGCCCTGAAGTTTGCGCCACGACGGCGCACGTGTACGTTGACTGCACCACGGTGGTGCCACGTCACTGAACTAGCGCCACGTCGGCGCAGGGCTGGCTGAGCAGCGCCGCGGTGGCGCTCTGCCCTGAGGATTGCGCCACGATGGCGCACGTGTATGTGGGCGGCACCACGATGGCACTCTGCCACTGAACTGGCGCCATGGAGGCATAGGGCTCTCCAGGCAGTGCCACGACGGCGCCGTGCCCCGAACAGTGCGCCACGGCGGCCCACGTGCGTGTTAGCTGCACCACGGTGGTGTGCTGTCACTGAAGTGGCGCCACGTTGGCGCTGGATTGTTTGGGCGGCGCCGCAGCGGCGCTCTGCCGAGAAGGCCGCGCCACGACGGCGCTCTGCCCAGAATGCCGCGCCACGACGGCGCACGGGCACGTTCACGGCACCACGATGGTGCCCTGCCACTGAGCCCGCGCCATGTCGGCGCAGAGCTGTCGGGGCAGGCGCCACGTTGGCGTCTGGCGGTCGGGGGGAGGCCACGTATGTGCATCTGTCCCCCACAGGACTGCATGTCTGGCCCAGGGAGGGGTCCTGGACGGTTGGCGGGCGGGGTGGGCCCGGCCTGACACAGGGAAGACGCACGAGAAATCAAGACGTATCACGACGGGCTTCGAGCGTGGCAGTGCGTGTAGGCAATCCGTCCTACGGCTACCATCTCGAGGGTTTTTAGACTGGTGCCAGGTCACCAGGTGTGGCAGGGGCGGGCATTACCGGGTGGTGGGTGTGGCAGGGGCGGGCATTACCGGGATGTGGGTGTGGCAAGGGCGGGCATTACCGGGTGGTGGGTGTGGCAGGGGCAGGCATTACCAGGTTATGGGTGTGGCAGGGGGGGGGCATTACTGGGCGAGCACAAATGAAATTCACGTTCCTTTCTCGATTCATGTATGTAGCACTCAAGGCAAACCATGCAGCACGTGAAAACCATGCAGGCAGTGCAGCCCGTGTAACCTCTGTGCCTAGTGTGATGTTCCGCTCATCCATTCCCCACTCCTCCTCACCCATACAGCTGAATCTTGCAAACCCAGTATCCAATGGCGCGCCTCACATTTCCACACAATCTTGATATGGCTCTGCAATTTTCTACCTGGGGCAACCGTTGCAATTTGGCTTGCTCTACGTTTCAGCAAAATCCAGTCAAATTGTAAAATAAAGAAAATCTGACGCCGTAACTGACAAGTGTTGAAGTGAATTATTTGTCCAGCAGGCCGACCGTAGTATCGTTGTGGTGTTTGAAACGCTCCTCGACGCAGGAATAATCTCCGAAATCAAGCTCTGGACACTGTGCACCGCATGTCTGGCATGCCTCTGAAGCCAATGCAAAAGCCCTGAAAACAGTCAGAAAGTGACAAATGGCCGCATTGCACGCCATAAGTATTGCAAAACAGAAATCCACTAATTGCCCCAAAAGGGCTCCGTCGGGAAGAGCACGACTCAAGCGGAAGCGGCCGTGCAGGACAGAACACAGTCGGTGTCCGTGCCCGGGTCCCACACGACGTGTTTCTGTACAGAACGCCACGTGCCACGCCCAATGCGCGAGACTTCGCAGCCCACGCCGCGCCCGAAATGATGCGCAGTCACCCCAGAAACGCACCTCATGCCCCGTGCCCCGTGCACAATCGGTACATTGAGGGCCGGTCTTCGGGGGCGTTTTCACACAGCGCGGGCACAGCGCCAATCACTACGGTGTTCATTCCGGGAACACCCCTGCAAACCACCCCCCCTACAGAAGCGTGCATGATCCATTCAAACCAGAATCGGGGGTGCAGAGTTCAGGACCCTGGGACCCCGGGCCAGCCTTTCAGTTAATGCGGCTCCGTGCGCGTTTGGAGTCACACTTTTTGATTGTGGGATTCACACGTGTTCACACATTTGTAACATGGGATTCACATGGACTCACACACAACCTCACAGGTTCACATGCACAAACATTTTTGCTGGATTGGAAGAGGCACACACGTAAGGGGCACACAACACGACAACAAACTGCAACATGGGCACACACAGCAGGACATAAACGGGGCGGTCGTCACATGTGTGCACACTTGTCATTTGTGGGATTCACATGTGTTCACACTTTTTGTCTGTGGGATGCAAAGGATTCACAGACACAAAACAGTGGGATGCGCATTAACTGAAAGGCTGCCCCGGGCAAGCATCAGACCAAAACCACAAATCCCTGGTGTACCAGCAGGGGCTGTAGGGTGCAGAATTCGGGACCCTGGGACCTGTGCCTACCGGTCATGGAAAACAGCCGCCTTTTCGCACAGGCGCGGGCACAGCGCACGGTGCGCCCCCTTCAGAGCAGCTTGAGGGACGGATGCAAACCAGTCTCAAAAAACGCAAGCGGGCAACGGATACAAATGCAAAGAACTCGACGCATGGCGGACACCAGTCGCGGCAGGAGGCCATACCTCCACAAGTCCGGTTGGTTCAAAAGCGGGGGGTTGGGGGTTGCCATCGAGGCTGAGGGAGGCCCCCGCTTACTTCTTCCAGGTGCACGTAAAAGCGGGGGGGGGGGGGGCGTGGGTGCGTGCGCCCCGCCACGCACGGTCTCGTTCACAGCGCTGCTTTGTGCCGGGCCGATCGACTTGTTGACTGCTCAAGCGCCTGTTGTTGGGCCAAACAGGCGTTCGAGTCTCATGGGCAGGGGCCGGTAAGTGCGGGGGCTAGTTCCTGCCACAAAGGGCGGCGGTGGCATGTACGCGCAGGAGGGGGGGGGCTGCAGGAGAAGAATGCAGGCGGTTTGGAGGTGCGGCTGGCAAAGCCAGCCGCTGGGTCAGCGCCAGGAATGTACCCCCCCCCCCCAAATGGTGACGTGTGAGCTGTCACATGTAGGTTGTTGTTTGAAACGACGTCAGCAACAAATCAGCACATGCAGATCACAAGAAGGAGGTAAAAGCTTATCAAGGGTCGAAAACGACCCTACGCGCCTTTCACAAAAGGTCTGCGGGAAAGTTGTATTGAGAGTGCGACCAAATGCGGGAGAGAGGAGGCAACATCAAAGTCATCGCAGCTACAACACACGCACACCACCCCCCCCCCTGACGTCACCTGGTCGGCGGTCCTCGTGCGCGGGTCGCGGTGGTCTTGCGGATGGGCCGCGTCGTGGCACCGTTTGGACGGGCAGCACGCGCTTGAAAGTGCAAACCGGAAAGCCCCCCACCCCATCCCCCGTCCGTGCCATCTGCCTGTCACGGCAGCCCCCGCGCCTGTCATGCCACCGTGTGTGCACCGCTGCGGCCTGGGGGCCTGTCGCCGTGGCCAGGGATGCATTCGAAGGGAAGGGACCTTAGAGGCGGCCCCAGCAGCGGTTAGGCAGGCGGTTGGAGGAGGTTGCCAAAGCGGTTGGGGGCGGTTACTGTCGGTTACAAATGCCATTGAGGCGGGCGCTTGGCGTCAGGGGGACAGTGGCTGGACATAGGCTGGGCGCTCTGGAGGGGGGGGAGGGGGGGGTACCTCCCCCCCACTTCTAATGCATCCCTCGGGGTGTGGGTGCCGTGTGGAGTGCCCCGTTGCCCCTGCACAAGGGCGTGTGTCCCCCACTGGACCACCGCGCGGATCCCGGGATTCCGGGCACCGACGCAGCCGCGGAAAAGGCACTCCAGCCGCCGCTGCAGCGCCGTTGCGGACATGGGCTGCGGGACGGCGCCATGTCTGCCCTTCGGACACTGGCGCGGGCCTCGGGGTCAGCGGGCGGGACGGGGCGGGGCACGGCGGTGTCTCGCAGCCCCACTCGACGGCGGTGGACGTGTGCCTTCCCCCCGTGGGGCTCGGGTTGTGGAGGTGCCCAAAGCGCCGATGAACGTTTTTGGTCTGAACGAATTGGCGCCGGAGGAAAGTGTAGATTGGCCAAAGGCCCGGAAGAAAAATTGGCGCAATCTTTTAGGGGGGGGTGCGGGGGCGTGGGGGGGGGGGGGGGTACCCCCCTGTGCGACATTCCGTCGGGTTGTTGCTTCTTTACGGGGCCCTGGACAGTCACCCGTTCTTACCTTCGCATGTTGCGTCGGGTCGCTGCGTTCTGTCGGCCGATGCGGCCGGTGCTCCTGCCGGTGTCGTTTCCGCGTTCGCGGAGCCCAGTAGTTGGTGTGCCGGGGCTGTACTGGATGTGGCGGGATGTGCCGTTGGCGTGTCAGCGGCGCCCAGTAGTTGGCGTACCGGGGGTTGTGCCGGTTGTTGCCGGGGTCGTTTGACTGTTTTTGTTGTCCATGCGCCTCTGTCCACAGGCCGTCCACAACCTGCGTCGCTGTGTGTCCGTGTGCGTGAGCCCCACGTGCCCTGCTCCGCCCCCCCCCCCACACAAACCCACCCACCCACCCCCAGCCCCCCCCCCCAAAGTGGTGCCGAGTTGCCAAAAGGAGCCCTGGCCATGGGGTCGTAGCTGCTGGGCACACGCCAGTGAAGGGGGGGGGGGGGGTCAGGTACTCATTTGCATTGACCTGCCGTTGGCCCTGCCGTCCGGACTGCGATGATGTCATGCGCTGACGAACGCGTGCGAATGGCCAGAGACCGGGGCATCGCCCCGCCACTGTGCCCTCCGCGACGCCGCGCGTGGCGTGCACCGACGTCCTGAGTTGTGGCGTGAGCCGCGGCAGAGGGACTGCGAATCCGAGAAACGGGGCGGTTTTAAAGCGTTGTGCTGGGCGAAGCGTTCCTGCAAACGGGGGGGGGGGGCTCCACGTGGGCAGGCTGTCCCACAAAACAGTCGTAGTCTATCACGAGGGCCCGTGCTCGTGATCCTCTTCATCATCCCTGGCTTCGCGATTTGGATGCCTCAGTGCAGGTGGGCAATGCGCTCTGTGGGGCCCATCGGCCCCATGCCTTGCGCGCGCGCCATCACCGTGGCTGTCGCCCGTGCGCAGGGCGCGCACACGGCAGACACTCCCTCGTAGCATCGGGGGGACCGCGCCCTCCCCGCGCCCTCCAGTGCCCCGGGGAACACAAGTTCGATGAATGAGCGTGAGAACTGCCGAACACTGCTCCAATCATGTTCCACTGATTTGGTTTCGATCCCCAGACCCCCCGGAAGTAGCAAGTGGGGGGGGGGGGATGCATCACAAGGGAAGGGGCCTCGGAGGCGGCCTCAGAAGCGCTAAGACAGGCGGTTGGAGGAGGTTGCCAAGGCGGTTGGGGGCGGTTACTGTCGGTTACAAATGCCACTGAAGCGCGCACTTGCCGCCAGGGAGACAGTGGCTGGGCATAGACCAGGCGGCCTGGAGGGGGGGGGGGGGATCCCCCCCTTCCAATGCATCCCTGGGGAGGGGGGGATCCCATGAATCATGCCACACATTTGGAGGCAACGACGACAGCAGCGACGAGTGCTTCTTCCCGGCGATCCGGCAACCGGAACTTGGGCGAGGACATGGCCCACATGGGCCCAGGCTTGTGCCGAAGCCCGGCCTGGGGCCCTGTCGATGTGGGAGGGTCGCAGAGGCGAGGCCACTGCCGGTGATCTCAGACGGAGCACGGGCCTGTGGGGGCCTTCTCGGGTGCACTTCGGGTCCAGCGGCCTCAATTGTCCTGAGATGGTGCGGGATTGGGGGGTCCAACGCGGGGCAAGGCAGGGCTGCGATGGAAGGGGGTGTTGGTGTGGGTCCGGACTCCCCAAAAGTGTGTGTACCGGAACTCCCTTGGAGCGTAGCTGCATCGCAGTAGATTTGTGGAGATGTGCACACGTCGCCGGCACTTGTGGATCGCGGATTGCCCCGTCGTAGACACTGTTATCCAAATGGACGAGCATAGAGCCCTCCAGCCGGACCCGCCCCCTTAAAAGGGCTCAATTGACAGGACCCCCAAAATCCTACAGAGATTGACCCCCAGGCATCGGAGGTGACCCAGACCCGAAAACCAGAAAAAAAAAATGAAATTGGGATTTTTGGAATCAGCGCGTCAAGGGGGTTCAGAAAAGTCATCATTTGCCATATATTTGGTGGAAAAAAATCGACCAATTTTAATGCTCAAAAAAACTTTCGGCGCCTTTGGCGCCAGACTTCATAATGACTGATTAATGGTGCCTGTCAATTGAGCCCTTTTCCCGAACCCCCCCCCCCAGTTTTGGGGGCTCTATTGACCCGCCCCCCCAGAAGTGAAACCCCGACATGCCAAACCCCCTCCCCAAAAATAAGAACCGGGCCCAAACAAAGAACCACCCCTAACATAAGAACCCCGGGGGGTTTCCAGCAAGCGGGCCCAAGATAAGCACCACGTTGGACACAAGCAATTGAGGCCAAAGCTGGGAGCATTGCAATTGCCGGGATCTTGTTTCTGTGCACCAGTTCCTAACGGAAATGGGAAGTGATGGAAGCCTGGGGGCAACTACAACAGGTTCTGATGCGACACCCCCCCCAGGTATCTGTCAAAACTTGCGGGGGGAGGGGGGCAGTTGGGGCGCGGGGGGGGGGGGGGGTCGGCGGGAGGGTGGGGGGGGGGGGTATTGGCAGCTCGGCTGCGCGCAACCTACTGCTACCACATGCATACCTCAAGGGTGTGTGTGTGTGTGTGTGTGTGTGTCCGGGGGCATGGGGGTATAGAGGTATGTATGCGATAATAGCGATATCTTGTCTTTGCCGGGAAGAAAGTCTTAAGGGTCTTAAGGACTGAAGGCATAGTACCCTTCTCAACTAAGCATGGGACAAAAAATTTGGCGCTGTTGGCGCCATGGCCCCCACACCGCTATCTTTCAAAACTCGGGGGGGGGGGGGGGCTGGGGGGTGTTGCATACAAGGACTGGGCCCGGCCGCCCCCCCCCCCCCCGGGGATGGAAGCTTGGCGCTTTGAAGCTGGCAGGTTGTAAACAGGCTCAGGCTCAGGCATTGCTGGAGACGGGAGGAGGTGTCACAGGGAAGAAGCTAAATAAGAACCGCCCCAAAAAATAAGAACCCCATCGCCCTTGCCAGCACCCGGGCTAAAGATAAGAACTAGTTCCTATTGTTTTGGGGGGGGTCAGATCTTCATAGTAATGGAGGGATAAGGTTTGTCAATCTTGAAATTCCACTCCCTAAGGCCCATGCATTGTGTGCGTGCCCTCCACGGCTTCGCACCAAGCGAAAAGGGAAAAGGACGTGCGATGAACAAGATACGATATGGCCCCACATCAATTCGTCCCCAGGTGAACTTGATTTTTGTTGCCACTCCAAAACATTTGGTGGGGGGGGGGGGTCCAGGAGGGGGGGAGGGGCACGCAGGTCAACACGGCGCTGTACACAGGCACGCCGTGGTGCGCGAGGGCAGCGATGTGCGGCGGTTCGTTGGACATACACATCTCCAACACATCGACGACGGGGGTATGTACAGTCTGCCAAACCGGACCTCGGCTTCACCTGCACGTCGCCGTGGTGTGTCGGCCAATCCCTCTGGCCTGCACGTCGCTGCACACCGGCGCGGAGACCTTGCGGTCTGCACGGCAAGAGCAGTCGCCGGCCCAAGTCCAGCCCAGGGCCGGCCCAAGACCAAGTACGACACCAACGCAAGAGCGAGCAGCAGCGCAACGACAAGGCCAAGAAGGGCGGGTCACATGTAAGCGAGCGCAATGATGGTTTTGTTGTGTGTGTGTGTGTGTGTGTGTGTGTGTGTGTGTGTGTGTGTGTGTGTGTGTGTGTGTGTGTGTGTGTGTGTGTGTGTGTGTGTGTGTGTGTGTGTGTGTGCGCGCGCGCAACACAGCACAGCACCGCATCCCACAGCACGACACGGCACGGAACCGCCCGCACAGCGCCAAAGGACACCGCACAGCACACAACAGCGGGCAGTGGGACTCTTTGCTGTGCGAGCCTGCGGGACGCTGGCACCTCCTTGGCCAACCGACTCCAGCACTGACTTGTGCGCGCTGGGGCGTGCATCTGCAGGAGGGGGGGTGGGGGGGGGGGGCTGGGCTCCTTTTAAGGCGGGGGGGGGGGGGTCCATCCCCCCCCCCACTCCGGTGGTGCTGAGTGTCTAGAGGCGCCAAAGGCGCCGAAGAAATTTTTTGGTCTGAACTAGTTAGGCCGAAGGCGCCAGAGAAAATGTTCGGTCGGTCGAAGGCCCGGAAGAAAATTTGGCCCGATGTTTTAAGGGGCGGGGACCCCCCCCCCCGCCCCCAGTAGTGCCGAGGTGTTGAAAGAAGCCCTCTGGGGGGGGGGGGGGGGACCCCTTCCACAACAAACGTGCCAATTCAGGCCTGGGAGCAGGACAGACATGCGGCTGGTGTCCGGGGTCCGCTTGGATTCGGCGCCACCCCCCCCGAGGCCAATAGGCGCCGCCAAAGGCAAACCATCAGATACCGAGGCCTTGTGCCAACCCCCCCCCCCAAACCCCCACCATCACATGTAATGTAACCTTCTCACGCCGGGCTAGAGCAGATGTGACGCACTAAACCGCCAGCTTTTCCTTCACCCCTCCCCACTGTCTCCTGGAAGATACTTCCTTTGCCTCTCCCTTGACCGGAGGGGGAGCGCAGCCGGTTGGCGCAAACCCCCGCATGGACTCGGAGTGTGCCCTCCCAACACCGCGTCCCCAACCCACTCCCCTCCAACCCCCCTTCCAACCTGCCCTTCCTGCCCTGTTCCTCCCTCCCTCCCGCCCGCCCTCCCTCCGTGTCCAATAACAATTTTTGTGTACTGTATGTGTGTCTGAGATGAACATTTTGTGTACCGTGTGTGTGTCTGAGATCAATATTTTGTGTACAGCGTGTGTACCCGATCAACAAAGGGGTGTACCCCGTCGAAGCACGATACGCACCAGAAGAACAGCTTCCTGGGACCTGCAGACAGCGCAGCGCCCCTGGGAATGCTTCCTGCCTCCGACGTGGAATTAGCTGTTGTGGTAGTCAGTGCAACGGCGAGGCACAATACTCAAAACGGACAAAAATGTTGCGATAGCCACTCCCCATCCAAAAGTACGGTTCACAAAGGGTACAGCCTCTGGATGCCCCTGGTCAACGGCACGGGCAACAGCCCGTCTCCGGGACGGCCGACCCCCGAAGTAGTCAAACAGGACAAGTCATCCGGGGGCTCTGTTGATACAACCAAAACACGTTCGGGCCCACAGGGGGTCAGAATGAGCAGTGGCGAGGGGTGGAGGCAGCGGGATTCAGGAAACGTGTCTCCCGGGCCCAGCCCCATCCGATCGTGTCTGGGGGCCGACAGGCGCGCCCCGATGTGGCGGGGGGGCGTACCTTGTCTGCCCGTGGGAACACCGTGTGGAACCGGGGGCTCTTGGAGACGAAGACCTGGATCTGGGCCACCTCCGCGTTGCCCCAACTCTCAACTTTCTTTAGGCCGGTGACAATCTCTGAAGGGACACAGCAGACCGGATGAGAGTGGGGCCAGCAGGGCGCTGCCTGAGTCCTCGGTTGCTTTTTCAGTAAGCAGTGCCCTCATGGAGCACCCCTCAGGTTTGTCTGAACGCCTTTGGCCGCCCATTCACCTTCATGTAGCAGATCCGGGGCATAGCCCAGTGGTAAATCGCCGGGCACTATGGGCACAACTTAGGAGGTCCTCGGTTCAAACCCCAAACCATTCACTTCTCGGCTGAGACAATCAACACCTTGTTGCCATCCCACCACTCTTGTGCACCTGCCACTCTTTCCGCTTTCCAGCGCCACATTGATGCCGAACTCCTGCAATCAATGCACCGCGGCGGTTTGCATGAGGGGACAGTGATCGGATTCAAGGCACCCTGCCACAAGCATTTCCTCCACCAGCCAAGCCATCTCCTGAACAGAGTTGTAAACCACTACAACTCTATCTATTCGACACATGCTCGGACGAGTTGCTTTTCAGGCATTTTGTTGTGTGCCCATGCTTTCCAGGGCGTTTTGCAGTCGTGTAGGAAATACCAACAAGCATCCGAGACCCTCCAGGAATGAACAAGCATCCAGGAGGAGGTCACAATCCTTCTTCCACTACTTTGAATAGTGAGGGCGAGAAGATGCTCATTGCTAATTGCTTTTATTGGTTTTTTGTTGATAGGGTGGACCCCAGTTGCCAGTCAGTGTGAAGGTCACTCAAACCCCATGCTTCCATACCCCAGCACCACCTACTGTTCACCAACCCATCCACCTGACGACCTATCAGTACTTATGCACCCTAACCCACCATCCCAGAGAGGCAACTCAGAGCATTAATATGGGGTGGGGCTGCGTGCAATGGCATCAAGGAGTCCCCATATCTCTGGAACTAATTATGGGAGGCCGACCCAAGTCCACATCTGAAAACACTGCAGGCAGTGATTTGCCATTGCACACTTAAAAGCACAAAGGCCGCAACAAAGCGCTGCCACATTGAGGCTACAATTGCAGAAAGCAAGCAGCACACAAAGATGCAGTGTTGTTTTGTGTGCTCTGCAGGCGTCCACCATGGGCTCCAAGTCTGCCTTCTTACTAGCCCTGGGGAGGGTCTGAGGGGTCGCCGGGGGGGCGGGGGGTCGGTGGGTACCCCAATATACATACCTCAAAATGATCCCCATGACGCGCTGATCATTTTGAACATACACAAGTGTGGTAAAGACTTTTTCAAAAAAAAGTACCCATCAGCATCGGGTAAAAACAAACAAACTGGCTCTTGCCCCTGGGTGCCCATTTTCTCAGCCCCCCCCCCCCCCTCCACCACCATCCTAGGGCTCCCGAGCCCCCCCCCCCCCCCCCCCCCAAAGAGCAAATTTCTGGTTGCCCAGGCATAGCATTGATTTGGCCTGTATTTGGCCTGGGTGGCAATGTCCTGGTCTGCTTTGGGCTTTCCCGAGGGATAGTAGATCTGGAGTAAAGTCTACCATACACACCCCAACTGTAGCGCACTGAGTGCACGCCAGCAAATGTACCCCCCCCCCCCCCCTCGGGTTAACCTACCAATTCATGTGGCACACACCATTTGACGTTTGTTGTGCCTCGTGCAGTGTGCCCCTCCGGGCGTGTGGGTCAATACATTCAGCACAATGGTTCTCCTCACATTCAACACAAAATGTGGTGATGTTACAGAACACAGAGCACACACATCAACCGCATCCGCACAACATCGACTTGCGTGGCAGCCGCGGTGGTTGCATCGGAAGCAGGGGCAGGCGGGCTTTCAATTGGAGGGGGGGGGGGGGGGTTCGATGGAGCCCTCCGGCCGGAGCCCCCCCCAAAAAAGGGCTCAATTGACAGGACCCCCAAAATCCTACCAAGACTGACCCCCGGGCCCGGAGACGCCTTTGCTGATTCAGAGGTACATCTGTTGGAATATGGTACACTTTTCCATTTGCTGTGAGCGAGAAAACCAAATTTCACCCCACTTGTGTACATTCAAAATGCTCAGAATCAAACGAGGTAGTCAAAAATGCCCCCCAGAAGGTAGAGAAATTTTCGACCCCCCCCCCCCCCCAGCCCCCCCACCCCCCCTCCAGACCCCCCACCCACGCCGCAGGGGTTGGGGTCTAGAAGTGCAGTGCAGTGTCCCCCGTGAGATGCCCTCATGTTCGCTCTCTTGTTTCGTGTCGCGTGTCTCGTGCCTAGTAATCGGGGTGCGAGGGAGCCGTCACTTGGGGTAGGTTCCCTCGGGGGTTTCAGGGAACTATCGCGCCGACCCGGACCCGAAAATCGGCAAAAAATGAAATTGGGATTTTTGGAATCAGCGCGTCGAGGGGGGTCAGAAAAGTCATCATGTGCCATATATTTGGTGGAAAAAAAAATTTGACCATTGTTAATGCTCAAAAAAATCTTCAGCGCCATCGACGCCAGAGTTCATAATAACTGATTAATGGTGCCTGTCAATTGAGCCCTTTTCCCAGAACCCCCCACCCCAGTTTTGGGGGCTCTATTGACCCCCCCACCCCAGTTGAAAGCCCCACTGCCCCAGTACACACATGGGTCGGGGGGGGGGACAGCTCCATGGGTCATAGGGGCAGCAGGAGACCTGCTTCCGAAACTAAAACATGCAACTCATTCACGTTACCACACGGATGTCCTGAATCGACCTCCAACGCCAGAAATGAGCAAAACGTGGCTCAAATCTTGCCCTCTACCACCCATGCACAGCATTGCTCCACAACACGCGGAGCACCGGGGTCCCTAAGGCAAGGAAGAGTTGGAATGCGTCTAGAGCACCCATTGAGGGTCGTGAGGTCCAAAGGCCTCCCTGACATGCCGTCAGTTTGGGCAGGATCCATCACCATTCCAGGTCCACGATGGTGTTCCACACTCCAGAGGACTACAAAACGAAGAGCCAAGGTCTCATGTCAAGGCGGCCGCCTTCGTCGGCTGCGGGGATTTTGGGGAGTTCGACGTCGTCGACAGTCGCACGCCAGCCAAGAGAACGACCACACCTCCAGCCAAACCAAGTTCACGGAGACGGTGAGCTGCGTCGGCGCCGACGGGCAATGTCCCAAACTATCGACTGGGGCCAGTGGTGGTACCTCACAGGATGGAAAGGATGGAAAAAGTTTTCAAAAAAGAGAGAATTTTCAAAAAGAAATTCCAAAAAATTTTCAAAAAAACTTCCAAAAAATTTTCCGAAAAAATTCAAAAAAGCTTCACAGCGTCCATAGGGTGGGCTACAAGAGGGTGCCCTGGGGTGGACGGATCACCACACACCAGAGGAGGACGCATACTTTCCACACAAACGGCTCCTTGCTCTTCCAGGATCTTCACGCACGAGACCACAAGGTTGATGGCGCCACCAAGGCCACAGAGCTCCACCTGCGGCTCCCCTTCATGCAGCAGACTTTTGCACAGGGTGCAGTACAGGAAGGCCGACCTGCCACGACAACATGACTGAGATCGGTGCTGCCCCTCTCAACCCATACCTCTTGTGGCGCCTGCACTACGTCTCTGCCCCCCTCCCCAGGCATCGTGCGCTGAGCGCACGTCATGCAGCGGTGGCGGTCACTCTGCTGCCCCCTCTGCCACCAGCTTGTCCACTGGGTCACCACCTGCTGTTTGCCTTGTCACTGCGTGATACTCCTTTTGTTTGTGCGGGGGAGGCGGTGGGGTCACTTTGAAGTCAGAGGCCGGGTTTGGGATTGCAGAGTCGGTGTTCGACAAATGACAGACCTTCAGAACTCAGTGACTACATCGACAACGCGGCCCTGCGCCTTCAGGGGGGGGGGGGGGGGTTCTGCACGGAAAATACTCCGCAACTATAAAATCCAGGGGGGAAAATTCCGCACCTCCTTGATGTTGAGTGCATTGGAAGGAAAGGGATCCTGGGATTGCGATCCCCAAAAGACACACAATACAGCAAAGCAGCCAGCAATAATTCCGCAGATGTCTGAATTCTCAAAGAGTTGGACTTCGCCATATGTGTTTGCTTGGAGAGAGTCTTGGTTCTGGCGCCAGCAGCCGAAGATGTCCAGCAAGACGATGCACATGCACAAAAACACGTCCCACCAGCTGCACCTAAAAAGGGTCATTGCTGGTGTTCAATCCCGGAACCGGGCTACCACATCGGGCTGACTAGGGGGAAGCGGGCCCTTGTTCGGGGCGGGGGAAATCCCGCACCTACAGCCTACAGTGCAGAAATGCGGGGGGAATTCCGCTCCAAATTGAAATACAGAGTTTTGCCCGCTGAACAATCCCCCCCCCCCGGAAACTCCCCCCCTCTATTTGTGGTTCAGAACTGCACCTGCGGGGGCTCTGCCCCTGGGCTGCTCGGCGGTTCGCCATCCCAGGCACGGGGCTGGCAGTGCATCCCCTCGTCCCTCGCGCCCCGGGCATGCGCACGTTCGCGCTCGCAACGCGGACGAAGCGGGCCGGGCCCTTCGTGTCAGCGAATCGGGGCCCGGATCGGGGCCCGTAGTGCGACCGTTCCCGGCAGCCCAACCGGCCCGTCCGTGCGGTACAGCCGCACGGGCAGACCATCGACTCGGCCGCCCGGTCACGGCGCTGCGTGCGTGCTGCTGCCCACCATCGTGGCGGGCTGCATGGGGTGCGTCTTGCGTCGGGCGGGGAAAGGCCCTGACCCATTCCCATGGGCCCACCGGGAAGGGGGCTCGTTGCCCATGCGCGGCGCAGGCCAGCCCCGAAACAGTTCCCCTGCTGAGCCCTCCCTGCGGCACCCAAACAGAGCCAGCCAGACGCAAGGACTGACACCCAAACAGACGCAGCGACCGCATGCTTCTGGGGGCGCTTTGGGGGTTGTGTTGTGAACATGGAGGCGTGCAAGCGGTTGATGGATGCAGACGGATCTGAGTGCGAAAGGCTCCTTGCGGGACCAGGCCCGCGTCCCACAGGGAGATCCCAACTTGTATTCATCAAATGATCGCGTCAGCACAGTTATCATTTGAGGGGCGTATCATGCTCCACAACAGTTGCACCCACGCCGCTTTGCAGCCCATTTCCAAGGCACCACAAATCCTCAGGACGGCCCATTGATTTAGGCCTCATCGGAGCCGCTTTTCCAGACTCCGGTGGCAAACGTGGAGCTTCACAGAGGACGGTGCACGGACACCTGTTGGTCGAAACATGAATGACATTCTTGGGGCCTTCGCCACTGGACATAACTAGTCTGCCGAGAGGAAAACAATTGAGACCGACAGCGAGCAGCTCACAGGCACAAGTTGCTCAGCATATCTTTCTTTTGTGCATCTGCCACTCCTGAGTTCGGCCCCTGTCAGGGAGCGGAATCATGGCCACGCCACGGTCCATAATGGCTTATGCTTGCGTATCATTCCATCATGCACATGTTGCTCAGCATATCTTTCTTTTGTGCATCTGCCACTCCTGAGTTCGGCCCCTGTCAGGGAGCGGAATCATGGCCACGCCACGCTCCATAATGGCTTATGCTTGCGTATCATTCCATCATGCACATGTTGCTCAGCATATCTAAAACTCCTGCTTTAACAATTTTGATGATGCGGGACTAGGCACAAGGTTGCATTTGAAGACAGGAGGGGAGGGGCTGTCTGGGACCCAAAAGTTTGTGTGCCACAAATGGCCTGACCAGATTTTCCCAATGGTAAATTCTATTGCCTTCGGCAAGGCACCCCGAGAAGAGACAATGAACTGTTGGCCGGAGTCTTCCTTGGGGGCAGGGGTGGGGGAGGGGGGGGGGGGGGGGCGGTCTTCGGGGCTCTCGGGGCGCCCAGGGCTTGGGCTACATGGGCCTAGGAGCCACTACGTGGGTCCCATGGGTGCTCAAGTACCCGAATTGTCACCAAAGGATCACCCAAACCCATCCCAGGCGCAACATGAGGGCTTCAGAAAAAGTCGAATTTTCGAAATTTCCAAGTGCCACAAAAGGCCTCAAAAACCAGCAATTTCGGGCTTTCGAGGGGCCAGTGGCCCAGACTACACGGGCCTAGCAGACCTACATGGGTCCCATGGGTGCTCAAGTACCCGTATTGTCACCAAATGATCACCCCAACCCATCCCAGGGGCGATCTTTGCACTGCGCGATACTGTTATACTAGATGCCCCCATGAAGAGCCCCCACCCCAGCTACCCTAGCTCAAGACAGTTGCAAGCTACCTTCTCTTGAGACATGATGCGAAATGGGAAAGGCCATGAACGGTGATGGTTGCCACCCTGGGCATCACACCCTCAACAACATGCAAGGTTTCATCGGTTCCATTGTTTGCTCAGTACAATCTCAAAATGAGCAACTTGTGTGCACAATGTGACAATTTGTAGAATTAAACAACCGCTAATTGGTCACATGTGTGCGTGTCAATGCACTCCGTACAATGTTACATCTAACACGTGTCACACATGGACAAATTCTCACGGTTAAACTTGGTGCAACAAAGCGAACGCACATTCCCATCATCACCCACAACATCCTCCTCATCACTGTCCTCCTCTGCATCTGCAACCCATATATGTGTAGGCACGTGTTCCCAAGGACCATATGGAGGGTACCAGACTTGTCTT